>ML814497.1:163305-179886 GCA_009831015.1 Picea engelmannii | reverse complement strand
GGTCCGGAATAGTGTGGCATGTGAAATGGGGCCCCCTCATGTCCTGTTGACTACCGTGTCACATTCCCCCTCTACCACCTGTACCCCACTTAACTGTGCGATGGGGCCTGTTCTCATTGGTTGTTCTCTAGCCCGGTTGGGATTCATCCCTATTGGCCGGACACTAGCCCTGTCGGGGTTCGACGGTTGCAAAGTCGAACAATTCAACATCCCTGTAGCGCTGAGGCACGAAATACAAAGATGCACCATGATTATTTGAACTATGAACATGACCCGCGACCACATGGGAATGGGGAGAGAGAAAGAGCTAGCTTGCGCTAGGCCTCCGTAGGTAATTCGGGGGCTCTGATTCAGCAGAAGACCAGAAAAACTTGATTGAGGTAGTGGGTATGTGACAAAGTGGTATCAGAGCATGGTTACAACACTTGGCCTGCTTGGGCTCAGGCAAAAACCACATAAGAAGACATTATCATCTGTGTTTTCTCCTTAAGAAGAAGGATTGCAAGATGAAACTGTAATCTGGGACATGAACTTCGTTGTCTTGTTTTAGTGTTACGATGGCTACCTACTAAAGTAGGTAGAGTCTCTTGCAATTGAGATCGCCGGATAGATAAGGATTAAGAACCAAATGAAAAAACCCTTGTTATATGGGTATACATGTGAAAATATGAATTTATGCGCAGGTTATAAAAATGTATCTAACTCTTGACTAACAACCAACGTTTGTCTTTTCTGCCAAGCAGATGATCAACTGTGGGAATTTACAGATGCAGAAAATGGTGACTCACCAAGAGATGGGAGAAGGCTCCCACAATAGAGACGAAGAGTCTGACGAAAGAAGAGCAATAGGAACCCCTCCAGATCTAATCAAGACTGTGAGGAGTCTCATGGTTGAATTGTAAAGTTGCAAGGCCGACAATGAAAGGATGATGAAAGAACAAGAAAAGAAAACTGAAATTAATGCAGTTTTATTGCAGAGCTTATCTGACCTACAACAACAAATGCAGCATGAACCTGAGATGCAGAAACATGGTCGTAGCAGTGTCCATACTGAGAGGAGCACCTCAAGAAAGGTCCACCCTAGAGGTAAAGGACCAGTTCTAGATGATTCCACAGAGAAGGAAGCTGGTGATTCAGAAGGCTCTTCCAACAGTAGGACCAGTTCCTATTCTAGAAGAAAACAGAAGAAGCAAAAGACTTCCAAGGGTCATAAATTTGAGGAATTCAGAAAGGCCAAACCTCCTTCCTTCGACGGTGAGATAAAGAAGGGAGAGGAAGCCGAGACTTGGCTACTTGGACTGAAGAAATATTTTAGAGTCCATGATTTTTCAGAGAATTTGAAGGCCATAGTGGCCACTTTCAATCTGAACGGAAAGGCTTCCATCTGGTGGGAAGACCTTAAGAATATGAAAGGGGTCCGCGAGAAGGACCTGTCTTGGAAACAGTTTGAAAAGTACTTCCGAAAGAAGTATTTGTCGAAAATATATTTCGATGAGAAGGCTAAAGAGTTTTATGAACTCAAACTGGGGCAACTCACTATAGAGGAATATGTCAACAAATTCCTTGAATTATTGAGATATGTACCCTACATCAAAGTAGAGAAGGCGAAGGCGCAACGCTTCATTAGTGGGATACCCAAGGAATACCGGAACCGAATCGAATTCGATGAGCCAAAGACCTTAGAAGACACTATTCGAAAAGAAACATATTGTCATGAACAATATGGACATCGAGCAGAGTCTCATGGAGACTAGAAATAGAAGAGTGGTTTGATATTTCAGAAAAAGGGGATCAAATTCTCAGGATTTAAAAACTACAAGAAGAACCCCAGAATGAACTTTCCAGCCTGGAGTGTACTCTAGCAAAAATTTCCATCATCAGGCGTAAATAAAACTTCTGGACCTATACCAGTGAAGACTGATAACCCAAAGAGAGAACCTTTGAAATGTTGGGGTTGCGGAGAAGAGCATCTCCTAAGAGACTGTCCACACCGACAACAGAACAGTCAGAAATTTTATAACATTCAGGAAGCTACCATAGTCAATGATGTGGCAAGGAGTGTGCCGCAGATTTATGCAGCCTTGGATAATAACCAAGCTGACCACCAAGCTTCAGTGGTGGAAATAGAAGGTATGATTTTCAGCCATCTAGTGTCTGTTTTGATTGACCCTGGTTCCAATTTGAGTTATATAGCCCCTAGAGCTGTTGAAAGGTGTAAGTTATAGCCACAAAAGAAAACCAAGCCATGGTTGGTACAGTTAGCCACTGGCACCAAAAGAAGGGTAGCAGAGGTCATACCAGCCTGCCAGTTAATGTTGGGTGAATTCCCCACCCAAGAAACCCTTAACGTATTACCCCTGGGATCATACGATCTGTTGATTGGTATGGACTGGTTGGCCGCCCATAAAGACAAATTGGATTGTTACCATAAAACCTTATAATGTGTGAGCAAGGAAGGAAAAACGATAACCCTCCAAGGGATCCGAAAACCGGTCTTGGTGAGGCAAATATCAGCCCTGCAAATGAGAAAGTATTGCCTAAAGGGATGTCCCCTATATGCAATACAGGTGTTGAAAATAATCGAAGGTGCTAAACCAAGCCCTGATGATCACCCTATCCTGAGAGAATACAGAGATGTGTTTCTGGAAGAGGTACCGGGTCTACCTCCGAGAAGAGACATTGACTTCTCGATAGATCTCGCACTAGGAGCGATGTCGGTGTCTAGGACACCCTACCGGATGAGCACACCTGAGTTAGTGGAACTCAAATTACAATTGAAAGAAATGATGGATCAGGGTTATTCGACCCAGCGTGTCCCGATGGGGAGCACTAGTCATGTTTGTGAAAAAGAAGGATGGCACCCTTAGACTATGTATAGATTATAGAAAACTCAATAAAGTAACCATAAAGAACAAGTACCCCTTCCCCAAGATCGATGATCTATTCGATCAGTTGGGGGGTGCGCCTATTTTCTCAAAGATTGACTTGAGGTCGGGATACCATCAAGTCCGAATCAAGGGTGAAGACATCCATAAAATCGCTTTTTGGACACGTTATGGTCACTATGAATTTGTGGTAGTGCCATTTGGGTTAACCAATGCCCCTGCCACTTTCATGTGCTTAATGAACAATGTACTTAGTAAATTCTTAGATAAATTTGCACTAGTTTTTATTGATGACACATTAATCTACTGTAAGAATAGAGAAGAACATGAAGAGCATCTTAGACTTGTGCTACAAGTTCTAAGAGAGCATCAGCTCTATGCTAAATTCAACAAATGTGACTTCTTTCAGAAGAAAATACACTACTTGGGACATGTAATGTCCGAGGAAGGGGTAGCAGTAGATCCTGACAAGATCAGGTCTATCATGGAATGGTCTACCCCAAAGGATGTCTTAGACATAAGATCCTTTATGGGATTAGTGGGATACTATAGGAGATTTATAAAAGGATTCTCCAAGATTGGTTGTCCAATCACTGGCCTCCAGAAGAAGGAGACAAAATTCCTGTGGACTCAGCAATGTGAAGAAAGATTTCAAACCCTGAAACATCTACTAACCCATGCACCTATGTTGAAAATCGCTAACCCAGAAGATGACTTCCTTGTGTGAATAGATGCCTATAAGGAAGGTCTCGGAAGAGTCCTTATGCAGGAAGGAAGTGTGATCTGCTATGAATCCTAAAAATTGATCGAACATGAAGTCAACTATGTGACTCATGATCTAGAACTGGCTTCCATAGTGCATGCCTTGAAAATGTGGAGGCATTACCTCTTGGGAAGAAAATTTTTACTTATGACAGATCATTGTGGATTGCGATATTTGTTTGACCAACCAAAGCTCAATGCTAGACAAGCTAGATGGATGGCCCTCCTTAGTGAATTTGATTTTGAAATCAAACTCATCAAAGGGAAAGAAAATAGGGTGGTCGGTGCCCTTAGCAGAAGCATGAAAACAATTAACCTAGCAGTGGTGAGTACCTGCGAGACAGATGTCAAGAACAGAGTCAGAAATGCACAGGAGACAGATCCCTTCGTTTAGATTGTGACCCTGTACCTACAGCAAGAACCCGCTGGAGTAAAATATGAAGGCTACCAGATGACCAAAGGAGGTCTGCTCACTTACAGAGATAGACTGTACATTCCAAATTGTGACGACCTTAAGAGGTTCATTATGGATGAACTACATAAAAGACCATACACTGGTCACCCAAGATACCAGAAAATGATCACTGCCACCCGGAAACAATTTTATTGGCTTGGATTGAAGAAATACATAGCCAAATATTTGGCCCAATGCATAGAGTGCCAACAGGTTAAAGCAGAACATCGACACCCAGCAGGAATATTACACCCTTTACCCATCCCAGAATGGAAATGGGAAACCATGTCCATGGATTTTATCACTGGATTGCCAACTTCAACCAAGCAGAATGACGCCATTATGGTAGTGGTGGATAAACTAAGCAAGTATGCTCATTTCATTCCCGTCAAATAAACCTTCACGGCGATAGATATCACCCAGATATTCATGAAAGAGGTATTCAGACTACACGGTATGCCGAAAGAGATAGTGTCCAACAGAGACACAAAATTTACTTCCAATTTTTGGAAATCATTGATGGCTGGTTTGGACACCAAATTGTTGTTTAGCACCGCCTATCACCCTCAAACCGACAGACAGACAAAAAGAGTGAATCAAATATTAGAGGATATTTTAAGGATGCATGTAATGCATCAACCCAGGAAATGGGAAGACTACCTGCCATTGGTAGAATTCACCTACAACAATGACTACCAAGCCTCCTTAAAAATGAGTCCCTTCGAGGTCCTCTATGGTAGATCATGTAATACTCCAGTCAACTGGAGTAATCCTATAAATAGGATTTATTTTGGACCCGACATGCTGAAAGAAATGGAACACCAAGTGACTCAGATAAAATAAAATCTGAAGGTCGCTCGGAACCGACAGAAAAGTTATGCTGATCAAAAGAGAACTCCAAGAGAGTTCAAAATGGGAGACCATGTATATCTCAGAATTAAGCCCAGAAGGAGTTTCCTGAAAATGGGAGCTTGTGCCAAGTTGGCACCCCAGTATTGTGGACCCTTTGAGGTTCTAGATAGAGTGGGACCTGTAGCCTATCGGCTAGCACTTCCTCCCACAGTAAAAGCACATAATGTTTTCCATGTTTCATTACTGAAGAAATATGTACATGATGCTAATCATATAATTGACTGGTCTATGATCCAGGTGGAACCGGAGGGAGAATTTATAACAGAACCCTAATGCATATTGGATAGAAAGGAAACCCTGCTCTGGAACCGAACCATTGCACAGGTAAAGGTGCAGTGGAGACATTTTGGCCCAGATGAGGCTACATGGGAAATGGAGGATGCCATGAGACAGGCATATCCGATTTTGTTTACTTCTATACATACAATTCATGTTAAAAGATAAGAACATCGAGGATGATGTTCCTTTAAGGGGGAGGGAATTGTAACACCCTGTTTCCCCCAGTTTGTAAAAATAATTGGACTGACCAGAACCGTGGAAAACTCATGAATGTGAACATGTGATGTGAATGGACCTTATGGAAAAGGTCAATGAATGTGAATAACATTATGAATTTATATTGCAGCACTGGTGAGAGGGGATGTGCAGAAAAAGAGACCACGATGGTGGTGGAAGGCACCTGGAAAGGTGGCGTTAACCTCCACCAAAAATTAATAGCATATTTGGACTTCACTGGCCCGGAGAACCAAAAGCGGCTCGCTGGCCCCGAATTAAATGTCTCGCAGGCTGACAGGTTGATGGCTCCTCAGGAATTAATGAGGGATGGGGAGGTGAACCGCCCATCCGTAGAGCCCTCATGACTAACCAGTGCGAGGGAAATCACGCCACACACAACCTCGCAAGAGGATAAGGTGTGGGGTAGAAGCGATTGGGGGCAGATGCGAGGGGAGGAAGAGAACTATGGTAATACAAAGAGTGAGTGGTAGCAGAGAGGAAGGAGAGTAACCTTCACTCCTAGTCACTGGAAAACAGACACGCAGTCTCACATCATCGTGGTCTCAGCTCGGGGGTGGCTAGTGGTAAATATGCTGGGAGTCACTGAGCCTACGGTTGGGTGGAAATGAGCACCCCTCTCAGCAGTTGCTTAACCCCTGGTGTTATTTCTGATAAGTGTTTTTCCTTTGGAATCTTGAAATATATATGTTTATTTTGATAATTATGCCCATAAGCTGTGAAACTGTGAATGATTTCATTGTAAGAATGTATGTATGGTGTTTTCGATCAATACTGGTAGATGCATGTTTATAATGGAAAGACTACGTATGGCTTATGTCTTCATAAATCGCTATTTATATGCTTACTGACCTAGTTCAGACCACATGTCTGATTTGTGGGAGAAAGGTACCCTTATATGCCTCAGATAGTACCCTAGGTAAGAACCTCCCCATAGAGATACCCTCCGTGAAAAGCCCATCGAGAACCGGGAAAGCAAATGTGAAGGCGTAAGGCCTTAGTAACCCTGCATGAGAAGGAACGATCCTCTTGAAAACTCGAGATGGCAGCATAAGGATGAAGTATCGAATTGACGGATGAGATTCCATCGGGAGATCTGTGGTCACTCACGACCGTCAGATCGGATGAAGAAGATGGGGTGTTAAGTGCCTTAACCCTGATAGGTATTAATTGACGGACGAGATTCCATCAGGAAACCAGTGGTCACGCACGATCATTAGATTGGTAGGAGTGAGTAGGGTGTTAAATGCCTTACCCCTTTGTTTTCTGTGTCTTCGTGGATAACAAAGAATTCAGGACCATAGATCTCCAAGGTCCATGGGAGTATTTGGACTGTTGATTTTTCCACGTCCAGGGACTTGTGAAAGAATGCATGGGTAGGAAGCAATCGGAGCCATCAGATCTCATCTGGAAAAAACTGAAATCCGTTGGATCTGTCAGGAGTTACCCGAGGGTTAAAGACCCCAGTGTATAGGGGTGAAAACCCCGGAATAGCTCTTAGATGTCCGAATGACAGAGGCCACGTGTCGTAAGATTACCCATTTCGGGAAATTGGGAATCGCAGAATCGAGAATCCTGATGACGAGAGTTCGGGAGTTTTCATGGTGAAAACCCTAGAATAGATCTGAGCCATCCGAATGACAGAGGCCATGTGTCGAAAGATTACCCATTTCGAGAAATCGGGAATCGCGGAATCGGGAATCCTGATGATGAGGGCTCGGGATTTTCCATGGTGAAAACCTCGGGTTAGATCTGAACCGTCCGATTGACGGAGGTCACGTGTGATGAGATTACCCATTTCGGGGAATCAGGAATCGCAGGATTGGGAGTCCTGGTGATGAGAGATCGGGACTTTCCATGGTGGAAATACCGGGACAAATCTGGACCGCCCGATTTACGAAGGTTACGTGTCGAGAGATTAACCGCATCGAGAAACCAGGGATCGAGAATTCATGAGTCCCATGATCGAGAGTTCGGACTCTCGTGATGATAAACCCGATGAATAGGCGATATTATTTCGGAGGATCTTAGCGTCTGTGACAACCGTTAGATGTGAGGAAGAGATGTCGGCTTTAAGTCGGGGCACGAATGCACATTAAGGTAAGTAACGAGAAGATCTGGACGGCCAGAGTCCACCCGCCCAGATCTACGACTGAGGTTTCATTCCGGAGCCCCCTTGTTGTTCTTCCTTTAACGGTGGGGGCAGGGGGGGGTGGTCCAGAATCAGACGTGCAACTCTTGAACGGTTGAGATTAATTCCCCTTGATCAATGATGCTCAGGTGAATTTTGGACCCCCCTTGCCATTCTTCCTTTAATTGGGGGGGGGTCCAGAATAGTGTGGCATGTGAAATGGGGCCCCTTCTTGTCCTATTGACTACCATGTCGCATTCCCCCTCTGCCACCTGTACCCCACTTAACCGTGCGATGGGGCATGTTCTCATTGGTTGTTCTCTAGCCCGGTTGGGATTCGTCCTTGTTGGCTGGACACTAGCCCTGTCGGGGTTCGGTGGTTGTAGAGTCGAACAATTCAACATCCTTGTAGCGCCGAGGCGCGAAATACAAAGAGACACCATGATTATTTGAACTATGACCATGACCCGCGACCACATGGGAACAAGGAGAGGGAAAGAGCTAGCTTGCACTAGGCCTCCATAGGTAATTCGGGGGCTTTGATTCAGCAAAAGACCAGAAAAATTTGATTGAGGTAGTGGGTATGTGACACACAGTAACTCAAATGCAGTCAGAAACCCCCAGAGTATCAGGTTCAGTAGCCAAAATCATAGTTCAACAGTAGATATCAAGATCAGTTGGATCATGGATATTTCACAGTCACTAGTTCTTGTTTTAAGGTGTCCAAACCCTTATGAAAGTCCTCATCCCATTGTAACTTATCTTCCTTCTTCAACAACTTCTGCATAGGTGTTGTAATCTATGCATAACCTTGGATAAGATTACTATAATATCCCGTGTGACCCAGATTTTCCCTCAATTCTCTGAATGATGTAGGTGGTTGTAGATCCAGGATTACTGTAATATTGTTAGGATCCACTAATAAGTCTTATTTGCATACCACATGGCACAACAAAATTCCAAAAGGTGTGCAAAATATACACTTTTTCAAAGTCAACGAAATCTAACATTGTTTACACATATCCAACATTAACTTGAGTACTTCTATTTGATCCTTGATTAGACTAAACATAGTCCAATCATATAAGTACACTTCTAGAAACTTATGAATAAATTCCTTAAAAGTTGCAACCACAACTCTTGAAAAAACTGCAGGTGCATTCTTCAGTCCAAAGGGCATCACTATGTATTGATAACTTCCCCACTTTGTCACAAAAGTAGTTGTATACCTATCTTCCCACACAATTTTGATATGATGGTACCCTAATAATCTATCTGTGAAAGAATAAACCTCCTTCCCTCCTACATTCTCCAGTACCTCATCTGTGAATAGTATTGGAAATGGATCATGTAGACATGCATCATTCAACTTCATCATATCTAAACAAAACCTTATTCCTCCTGTTTTCTTTTCTTGTACCACCATTGGACTTATCCACTCTTTGTTACGAGGAAAATCTCTCTGTGGCTAGGGTAAACCACAACAGATGGAAATGAATGCATAAATCAACTCTATTCTCAAGTATTCTATATAAACAAACATGCTAGCAAGACAAGATAAAAGGCCTACCTCGTCCAAACATGCGATGAAGTCCACCATTGAGCACTTGACCCAAAGAAATATACTTGCAACTAGTTCTCAACAACCAAGCAAAGAAAGCATATGGTGATAATATATGATGTTATCACACTCAATCACACAATCCATTAATATACATAACAAATACGCCCATGGAATAACGATTCAAATATTTGCAAGATATCAATTGGATGGGAAAAGAGTATTTTTATTAATATATGATCAACAGAAGAGAAAAAGTTACAGAATTCTGTGTCAGCATAGTTCGGAACTGAGAAACTAAGTTCCTTCCAACTAGGCCTCCACCACTTCAATCCTCCACTAAAGGGAAGCTCATAGAAGAGAGACAATGAAGTTCTCAATCAATAAGGGAAGATATTGAGGGTTGAACAGTGTGTTAAGACTTAAAGGACAAAGGGATGCATACTCAATATGAAGTGAATAATTTCTCCAAAGTAACTTTGCTCTCAAATTTGAATTTTTTCTCCTCTTTTCCATAGCTCGGAATTGGCCCATTTATAGCCTTCAAATGGAACTAAAGGGCTGAGTCAGAACGTTTCCATTATAGGGAAGGCCAAGGATCATTGATCTCCTGTCATGACATGGAAACCCGACACCATTTTTCATTTTTGGGCACAAATCTTAATGTACACGGGCTATAGTGGTGCAACCTACTTATATGCATGTTGTATAATATGCAAGGTGTGTACATGTGGGAAAAATGTATTTTTTATCTCTAGGATTTTCAAAAAGGGATGAAAAGTCTACATAGGGAAATGGAAAAAGGCCCTCTGTGAAATATTGCATAGGGTGAGGAAGATCTAGCTATAACACTCTTATTCCACCACCAGTTCAATGATCCCTACATCCAACATCCTATATATTTCTTCTTTCACCTTCTCTTTGTACTTCATATTTAACATGTAGGGTCTTTGTCACATTGGTTTAGCACACTGTTTCAAATGGATATTCATATTTCCTAATTCCCCAACTATCCCTTTTACTTATGAGAATGTAGTTGGGATCAGGTCCTGATATTTGCACAATAAATTTGCAACCTTCTCCACAATTTCTTCACTCCAATAATCTCATATCTCTGCAAACTTTGGATTCTTTGTCATCTTAATGTTGACTTTGCACATCTTTATTGGTTGTGTATACACAATAGATTCAATCACTGACCCTTCTACTACAGGTCACCCCTCATTTTAGGGTACTTGGACATTCATGTGATCTTCCTTAGCATGTTCTTCTTTTGCGACATTGTAACAATCCAACAATTCGTGAACAATCATCGAAGCTTTGTGTGCACTGCACACTGGTACCACCTCCATTAGCTATTCTTCTGAGAAAATATTGGTTCGAATGATCTGTAACACTATATTTATTAGTGGAGATTCATATTCAAATGTAAACATTACCTTGAACCTGTGAACCAACTTGTTGTTTCTCTATGCATTTCCATCTCCAAATACCAGTTCTTTGGAATTGTATCTGGTGTATGTATAAATTTGTGTGTCCATTCCTTCTTTGGTAATGAACTCCATATAGTTCTGTAGTGCTTAATATGAACTATTGGGTTATTTATCCCTATATACTTATGCACAATATTCTCTAACTCAGTACCAAATCTCGCGTTCATTAGTCACTTACACTGTGACTAGTCTTTCATCCCCTCTTTATGTGCATCCCACCATCTAGATAGAGTAGATTTCAAGACAATATCTAGTATGAAAAACATTTGATGTTCGGGTACCTACAACTCAAATTCCTTCACAAACGAGCTTATGTCAGTTAATCCATCATACCTAGGTGGATCACAGAACTTTGTTCCAATCCAATGCAATGATTGGGTTATACGTGCACATCGTCTAGTTGATACTTCATTCATCCTATGCTTCCAATGCTCCAAATTTTCCTTTGAATATGATGCACATGACATAATACTTCACCAACTCAGGGAAGAATCCCCAGTGGGGTTAAGATATTCATCCATCCACTTAGTCATGTTATATAAGTTGTCAATTTGTTTCCCTCTTGTTGGCTCTATGTACCTCTTTCCTTCTGTCGGGTCTAATGGTGCAGTAACCTTCAAGTCTCCTACCTTAAATATCATTTCCCTCCTCTTCATATTAATGATCTTGTGATTATCAAAGGCCCATTCAAGTCCCATTAGTGTTTTACATGGTTGAATATCATCCATGATATCAATGAATTCAAAGTCTTCTACACTACACACTCCATCTATGTTCACATGTACTCTTGTTAATCGACCAATTGGTATTATCTTTTGTTAATTTTCTAACCTTAACTAAACAAGAGACTAGATTAACTTGGGTTTCCCCATCATCCCCTAGGTATACTTTGGTAACATATTCACATCAGACCCCAAGTCCAAGATAACATTATCCACATCATATTCCCCAATCTATGCACTTAATATGAATTCTTCGTTGGTCCTCTTTCTATGCAGTACATGATTCACTACCCTCAGTGCAACATGAATGTCCCTTTCATTCACATAATGATCAATCATTTCATATAATGCATTCAGTGCAGTTTCATCTTTCATTAACTATACACAACTTATCAGGAAATCTCTTAGAGTACTTAGCTTCCCAAGTGGCTTCTCTTGCATAGTGTGATCACAGACATGAGGTGTAGATGATGTTGATGCTACCTAGATGATGTTGATGCTACCCAGTCCGATCCTGGTATCTATTTTATTTCCATCTTATACGTCTCCTTTTCTTGTTGAGGATTGAATGTTGGCACAGGTCCTATTGATTTCCTTACCCATTTCTCAACCTACTTCCCTCTATTCATCACATCAACCCATGTTCTATTTCCTTTGCATGTAACAATTGTTATCCTAGGAACTTTGTTGTGTTTTTCGACTAATACTTTATGTGCATTCTAATTTGGGTTTTGTTTTTGGTTCCCTCTTTCCACTTTGTGATTATTTGAGAACAAACTTATGTCGCATGGTCCAATTATCTACAATAGGTGCAAGTTGTACAAGGGTTTGGGAAATAATGAGCTAATTTTCCTGGTTGATTACAATTGTAACATATTATTGGCCCTCTACCTCCTCTACCAAAAGTTCCTCTGCCTCGACCTCTACAAAAATTTCCTCTATTTCTTGGATTATATCCTCTCTTATTATTATATTTTGGACCACCTCCTTCTATCCCAACATTCTCCTCCTAAATCCTGTACCTACATGAAGTGCTCTCTCTCATCAAATCAAATGTGCGACAATCCATCTCTTCATGTCCAAATGACTTGCGTAAGTTGCAAAATTAGTTCCTTGGCATACTCTGACATTTTTTAATTAATGGGCATTCATTCTGATGATGTCCTTGTTTCTTACATATTTCATAATATCCTCCTCCTAGTAATGGATTCAGTGCTCCAATCGCTAAATACTTTTGAATTTTTGGCATTCGTCCTTGTGGTGACCCTTAGTTCTACACTTAGTACACCATACTTGTTATCATTTCTCCTTTCCTTTTGTGAGCCTTTCCAATTGAATTGTCAAGGAATCTAAATACATCTATACTTGTGCCATCCCTCAATTGTCTCCTATAGGGGATGCTTCCAACTTCATTGCAATCTCTAGAGCTTCTGGATGTGATGCAACCTTCTATTGTATCAGTGGATCATGGATGTGTGGTAAGAGACCTGCAATAAACCACTATGTATGTTGTTGATATGGGATTTCAAACGTTAACTTCCCATCACATCCTTAAATATTTGATCAAAATACCATACTAACTCAATTTTTACTTGTTTTATTTCCTTCATCTTGGTAATGTACTGTGACTCATACTTTGACTTCTTGAACTCCTTAAACAATGCTCGTCTAATTTTTTCTAAAGTCTTGGCTTGTCCTGTAGGTGTGGTACTCTACAATTTCATGTACCAAACTAGTGTGTGACCTCTAAAGGTTGTTTCCAACTGTGAAATATTTACAGCCTCATCCTAGACATTCTTTGCAGTCCAAATTGTCTTGTAGAGAATACATGTTGTTCAAGGTCCTCTGACCCAACTCCCTGGAGCTCAAGAAGTCTCAAGGTGTTGTATACCCTTGACATGTTGTTCTGTGTATCACCTCCCCTTGGTGATGTTGGATGACTTTGACTTGTCACACTGCCTCCACTGCTTTGAATATTACTATTATGATTTCCCCCAATAACTATAAGTGATTTTGATAAACCTTCAACTATTACCTCATATTATGGTGACGCACATGGGGTCATGGATTCAAAACATGATCCATTTTGAGGAGGAATTAACAACTCTTATATTATATTATTGGAATGGAACTCCTCTTCCTCTCCTTTTATGTGTGGTATCTCTATGATTTGGACTATTGCGCAAGGCCCTCTCCACTCAATCTCACTGTAGGGCTCTCCTTTCTCAGTCCCAATATTTTTCCTCTTGTACCTCCTTCCACTATGCAATACTCCAAAATCATCTTCTTCTTTTGATACAACTTCTTCAGTTATTTGCATCCTCAGTCCCTCCCTTCCTTCTTCATTTCTTACTTCATTCTTTCCTACCATCATAATATCCTCTTTTCATCCCATGTTTCCCATATACGCACAAATCCCCTTAGTATTCAGACTCCATTTTCATCACACACTTGTTGCACAACAACATATTTATCCACATATCCAGTGATTTCATAAACCTTATACGCAGTCCTTTGAAGAAATCCCTCTCTGCAACACTATATGACTGGGTGCAATCCACTGCAAATTTTGTAATATAACCTCCCAATATACTATCCAACCATAAATAAACTACATGAGAAGTCTGATTACTTATAGAGTTCATCTGCATTACCAACTCAGGATTCCAGTTCCTCGGCACTATGGTTTGGTACCTTCCAGTATTTTCCACTAATATTTCTAACCACTTAGTCAAAATAAAAATAAAAATTACCAAGAAAATCTCATGTAGCTTTGTGTACACACACCTTTGCATCCATTGCTTGTTTCTCATCCAATGGTTCCTATTCTCTTTTCGAGAAAATTATTTTTCCTTACCTTTTTTCCATTATGAGATCTCTTTATTAGTTGGCCACTAAAACATTCCCTTAATCATAGATTATGGGTCCCAACAATGAAACCATTTGTGGACGCACAATTATAAGACTCTAGGTTCAAGTTATCTTAACCAAAAAAAACCTTTAGACATTGGCCCTTTAGAGATCACCTGCATGAAATTGAATTCTCACCCGAGGCATCTATTGGGGATGCAAGAACCAAGTTTCTATAGTAGCAAGGGAATGGGAGGTGATCACCTTAATCATTATTACTTATATGTTTAGTGTGTCTTAGCATGCCTTTATTGTTCCTTGGTTACTTAGTGAATTTAGTTATATAGTACCATTATACTACAGATTGAAACATAAACCATCTACTACCACATTCATACCTATTGTGTAGTGATCATGTAAGAAACATATCTAATCTAACATTCATAAAGAGAATATTCATGATCAATCACATAAAATAAAAGAAAGCACAGTAGTTAGTGTGGTTCACCCAACTTTGGTATACGTCCACAATGGTTGGATTCTTTATTATTATTTATGTAATTGTCACAAGCTTGCACATTTCACTTACAATAGATATATCATGTTATCTCTCTCTCCATATTTCCTAGCCACTCTGCAGTGCAAGCTTCTCCCTCTCTCCAACTCTCTTTCTCCACTCAGTCATAGAATCTTTCCTCCTCGGTCTATTCTCTCACTCTCCTTACAGCAGTATCTGAATACAGAACAAACAAATTCAACTCAATGGAATGAACAAGAGAGAACCTCTAATTTTCCCAACCCATTACATATTTCTACATGAATTCTAGGGTTCAAAACCCTACTTTTCTTATCCCAAAAACCCAATCACATCTTTTTCTAACTCATGAAAACTCATGTTGACTCATTGTTCATTATTTATTTTGTTGTTTTTACATTTGCATGCTACTTTTTCACTTTGACTGCTATTCTTCATTCTTTTGCACATATTTCTAATTTTGGCATGTTAAACTGCTATCCTTCCTTTTCACCTTCTTTCTTCTCTTGATTTATTCTATGCTTTCTTCTCTTGCTTTATTCTTGGCTAAGTATATTCTTACTGCGTACTGTAATCCTGAATATGCCTCTTCTATGCAATGTTCTCCTAAATGTGCCTCTACTACGCATTGTTCTCTTGAATGTTCCTCTTCTACACATATTCTCCATACCTAAGATTTTTGTGAAACTGAATCCATAATGCCTATCCAACACTCCCCGTCCAAATTAACTAGCAACTTATCTCTATATTTAGTGAAATTGCATTAAATGTGGGAGGTTTGGCCTAACGATTAAACTATTGGCTATATTTAACAGAAGTTGGGGGTTTTATTCACCATGACCCTTGGCATATTCGTTGACACGTTTTTATAACACATGGTATATATATATATATATATATATACATCGGTTGTATTGTTTTAAACTTCCCACGTGAACTTTGTTACATCCCCCCGTGCTTTGGACTGGTGGTTACATGGTGTATACATGAATCAAGGGATATGGATTGAGACTTAGGCCCTTAGTCTTGTTCCTCCCAAAAAAACTTCAACAAAAATTTGAATATATTATCTGACATATAAAAGTTAAGTCACATATGAGGGTGCATTGGTAGTGGGGGCTATGTTAAGTCTTGGGAGGTTATGAAGGTCACGGGTTCAACCCATGTTGACTCCATACTTTTAACTTACATTAACCAATATTTGTTAATGGGAGGTTTCCACGTGGTGGCCTCTCATTATCTCTCCAATGCCACTTTTCAATGGATGATTGGACCACTTGTGCGACACTTTTCAACCTGAAATTCATCCACCTGGAGATACAATTTTCCTTGTCAACTTCCAATAATCAAGTGCCACATGTCACCCTTTCATTGGTGACACATGTCACCTCTTTTTTACCATGTACTTTTTCCTTTGACCTGGTTGACTAGAACTTTGACTAGTTAGAATGATTGCATACAAAATTTGTTTGAGGTGTCATTTACGTCATTGGAAAGCTGACAATGAGCTCTATGAAATGATGTATTTTTTGGGAAATTTTGAGACATTTGAATTTTGAGCATTTATGGTTCACATGGGACCTCTATGAGCATTTTGGATCATCCTAGACCTCTGTGAGAATTCCTTATATCCTCCTAGATTACACCTTCCCACTGAAGAAAGTTTGGACCTCCAAAAGTATAGACATTAAAAAACTTAGTGATGATAATTCACTCTTCCATCTTGCTGAATATTTTGTAATTTAGTATTCATATTGGGTCTT
>ML814497.1:126997-150958 GCA_009831015.1 Picea engelmannii | reverse complement strand
ATAACTTGTCTCTGGTCCAAAATGACTTCTCAATTCATAGCAGCTTCAAAATAATTCTTAACAACTAGAAAGAAAGACTTCTTACAATAACCATCGACCCCTAACTAATTGGTCGATGTCTTTATTTATAATGTAAAATTCAACTGAAAATAATGGCTAAGTGTAGTTTAAGAAAAGAAAATTTCACCACGTGGCATCATCTTCTAATAGTTTCTTTAACAGTCAACCCGAGATATCTCTTTAAAAGTGTGAATTCTATCGTATTCAGACCAACTGATAAACAGTTCTTCAAAATTTTGGGCCCATGGAAATCTGTGTTGCTCCATTGGAGCCGTGTGAATCCTTCTGATGTCCATCACATGTGTTTGGTACTTCACTAGAATGGTGTTCAAATGTTGTATCACAGTTCGAGCTCTAATCGGGTGCTCCATAAATCGTTGCACCTATCCCGGTGTTGTGTCGGTCATCTTCGTGAGCTCTTCGGCCCATAATGAATATTTCTTGGCATGAGACTCGACTATGTCACACAAGTCAACGAAGTTATCGGGGGTGCCAAACTCAAAGAGTCTAATATCCTTTATCAGTTGGTTTATTCTCCAACCCAACTTCCCTTAGATTCTTTGGAAAAGTTACGGAGCCAATTTTGTTCGATAGTCAGAGAGAACTTTCCTACAAACAGAATACATAAAATCGTTCAGAAATTTGTTTCCTAGATAAGATATATGAAAAATGTAAGCAAGAGGAAAAAAAACTGATGCATACCTGTGAAGCTCGCTAAGCCTGATTGTTTGATACTTACGTGATTCTTGCAACCTTTCGAATTACCTGCACCGTCTCTGTTAGCACCGCCACTTCTCTTCAGTTATGGTGAGTTACATCCGTGTGTCGTAGAAATGGTGTATCAGGTACGGAAAACATGAGGGTCAAAGTCAGGCAAGTGGTCAGTTGCCTATTGGGGTCGGGAAAGGATGTCAAGGCCGAACATGTGCTGAGAGTATGAGTAAGTTCCCAAAATGTCAGATACATTTATAAGGGAAGTCGTTAAACATTCCAGATCAAGGAGAGTTTCTCATGAAGAAGTCGCATCAACAAGTGCATCAACCATCATTATCTCATTATGGAAGCTGGGGAAATTTAAAAGAAATCAAGATGATCATATCACATATCCTCTGCAACTCCTATCGGTTGCATTTCATATGTCCCGAATTATACCTATCACGTGGATGTGAAACATTAATTCATTGAAACATCTCATCGCAAGGCATTCGGTGTTCCCTGACACGTTCTGGCTCGCTGCTCCTCTTCTCTATAAATTTTGAATGTGTTCTACGTAAAAGTTGATCTTATGCACCAGTGGAGACTCGTCTAGTGAGCCCAATTGGATTGAAATTTTGTTTTTATCCTTTGTTCAGTCACAAAGGTCTAAGAAAATAGGTCGTTGCACCATGGGGTCTCCTCAAAATTAAGGACGGGGATGCAGGGTAGTCGCAGCGTCAGGCCTGATCCCCAACATGTCTGGGACTCGTTCTTATTGATAGCAGGTATTCCTGAGGTTCCAAAGGAGAATTCTTACCTTCGTATGGAAACTATGGTGTCGCTCCATGTGGAGACTGAAGTGGAAGAAACCACGTCGGAAGGACGTGGATTGGAGAGCACGCTCCGTCAACAGCAAAAATCGCGCAGTCGAGGGAGGCCTAGAAAAAATAAGGAAGTCGGGGAAGACAAAAACCTAGTTGAAACATGTGCGTGATCAACTGTAGAAGAGTATTTGATGTGCACTATCCATCTTAAACCGATCGATACCATAAGTAGGGGAAGTGGGAGTCAAACAAGAAAGAGAGAATCTTGGGGTTCAAACATGTGAGATCCTAACCAACAACTGGAGTAGGCGCAACTCACCATAGCTGAACTTTATCAAGAGAATAGAGAACTACGACGACAGTTGGCAACCAACAAATCTAAGACTCCATCACTGCAAGGTCGTGAAGGTAATGTAACCTGGCTTAAGAGACATCTCTGGGAAGCACAGGAAATGATCATGTGGCTACATGAAGCTCAAAGGGTGTCATAAGAACAGAACATGAGACCACCTCAGGGAGGGCGGAATAGCCCTAGGGGAAGTTCATGTGCAAAAGAGGCGTGACTGGAAAAAATTGTTTTGAATTATCAGATGTGATGCTGAATTTTGGTATTTTATCCCTTTACTATAAAAATTTTGTGTTCTCAATGTAACCGCGCCAGTTGGTCAAAAGTACTGGGTGTGCTCATTGTAAGTAATTGAAAACCTATGGAAATATGATATATAAATTCTTGAAATTTTGACGAAAGGACTCTGGTCATGGAGATTAAATGCATTTTTTTTGTGTGTGTTGTGAAAATTCTACTCTGTTCTTTGTCTAAGTTTCTTTGTAAGTTAGCCTCAATTTTGTACTTCGTGTTGATTGGTACTTTCGCTTCTATTTCCTGCGAAAACTTTCGACGCCGACTTATTTTCATCATATAGTGCTGACATGGTATTACCAACTCAAACTGGTCGGGGTTTTTCAAAAAAATGTGAGCGATAACCTAGAAATCGGGTGTTCGATGATGACAAGTATCGGGGATTGGCGATTAGGGAGAAGTTCAATCACGTATTTTCTTTGCACGTTACATCTTCATAAATCCCCAATGCTGAAAAATTTTCGGCAGTCAGTGATATCCTTCCTCTACTCGTGCGACACTTACTCTCTTCGTTTCTTTCTGACACCGACGAGGGTCGGTCATCAATGATATTCTTTCTTAGAACCTATCATGTAATTAAGACTCTCGTTTTTCGATGCCTATGGAGTTAGGGGCTCATCTTATTTCATCCTCTCGGGTGAATTTTTTTATCTCTAATCCTTCTTGATGTTGAATTCCTTTAGCGCGTCGGGGAGAAGTTTCGGTTGTCGGTTCTTTAATTAAATGTTAGTATTTGTTAAGTCATGTTGATTATCATGTGCTCAATCAACTTTTAAAGGATTAAAATAAAAAACATAAGACGAGCAAAGGCAACATTTCCATACTAAGATCAAATTAGACATTTACAAGAGATCAAGTGGTACCCAAAAAGTGAAATTCGACGTAGAAATTTTAGGGTGTGTTGAGTGATCAACAAATGGCGATTCACTGGGTGAAAGAAAAATCTATGTGTCTTCCTTAGGGCTCGACTGATACAGAAGCAGGTGAAGAACTTAACTGGTTTTGAATCCGAGCCTCTTTTAACCTTGCATTTTGAACTTCTTTGGTTGATTCTTCCGAGTCTTCCCGTGGGGTTTTAACGTTTATTCCTCCTTCATTTCCTGGAACCTTGACTCATGCCCTTTTTACAAAATTTTAGTAAAGAATTCACTGGCATGAAGCCTTTAGTTACCTCTACTCACTTGCTTTGGTGTCGCTCCACTGCCAGTGAGTGTCCATAGCCTCGACAGAGTCACCCCGAAATCACAGAACTTTCTCTGCTACCAGTGAGTGTCCATAGCCTCGATGAAGATATCTGCATACCCTCTCCTACTATTCACTCTTTTGATAATATCAATTTTATTTAATCATGATGCCCTAAGCGAGTGGGAGAAGATGATGTCTATTTATTCGCAAGGTGAGATGGTTAAGGTGGATCTTTTACTAGCTTTTTCTTATGGGTTCATGTAGTTCTTTCCAAATTTCCTTCTTTTCCATAAGTTCTTACCAAACCACCAAGCAGACACTTATGGAATTTCTTCGAAGTTGTTCATTTGATCAGGTTAGATAGAGGACTCCTCAAAGTAACCGCAAGTTCCCCAGTGCTCCTTGTGTTTGTAAGTGAGCGACGAGTTAGAAACAGAGTTTGCTATGTCACATGGTTTTAAGGTCAACCATTGTATTGCTAAACATAACTTTCAAAAGCACAAAAATCCAGAAAGAAAAGAAAACAACAATCATGAAAATAAAAAAGAACATAAAATACATTTTTGTATTTTTATTATATGAAATATTGTTTCAGGGCCTAGCCATTCACTGGGAGAGCATCAGGTTCCCCCCTTCGATTCTACAATTGATAATTGTCTTCCCCAATCTTCTCAGTCAGCTGGAACGGTCCAAGACACATATTCTGAAACTTAGAATGCTTCCCTTTTGGTTCATTTGATCTGTCCCATCTTAGGACTATGTCCCCTACTTCGAATTTCTTCTCTTTATCCTTATGCTTATAGAACCATCTTTTCACTATTTTTTGGTGAGCTAGGAATTTTGACTTAGCCTTTTCTCTCTCTTATTCTAGCATGAGTAGAGTGTTGATTCTTTTTTGTAAGGCTGATGAAGGTTCTTCGCTGGAATCTTGGGCTAGTTGAAGAGATGGAATATAGATCCCATTCGAGAGGATGGATTCTTTCCTGTAAACTAGAAAGTATGGGGAATTCCCTATATCTTCCTTGGGTGTGACTCTATCATCCCATAGAGTGTTATGGAGTAGATTATGCCAATTCCTTTGGTTATTTGCAACCGCCTTCTTTAATATCCTCACTAGGTTCTTGTTAGTTGATTCTGCCACACCATTTCCTAGTGGGTAATAATTTGCAGAGTACCTAATTATGATTAATTTGTCTAGAGAAAACTCCATCAATAGGATGGAAGAAAAGTAAGTTGAATTATCAAAGACCAGGACAGAAGGGACGCCAAACCTCATGATTATTGTTGTTCTATGAATTAGATCACAACCTTCTCGTTTACATGATTCAGTGGGATGGCCTCTGCCCACTTTGTGAATTAATCAGTGGCAGTAAGAATGTACTTGTGTTGTTTTCAAGAGCTGGGTGTAATCTCTCCTATGATATCCAACCCCCGTTGCTCAAAATTCCTAGAGATAGTCACTGGTTGGAGTGGAACTGCTACACTCTTATCCTTCTCGACGCTCATCTGACATGTTTTACAGTTTCTAGCGTAGGTGTAGGTGTCTTTGAAAAAGGTGGGCCAATAATAGTCTGCTCTCAGTATCATATGAGTGGTGGTGTTTCCTGTGAAATGCTCATCGACAGGGCCATCATGGATCTCTTTCAGAATCTTATCTGCATCTTCACATTCAAGATATATTAAGAGTACCCCATCATAGTTAATCTGAAAGAGCACCGAATTTATGAGGCGATATTGTGCATATTTTAACTTGAGATCTCTCCTTTCTCTCGGGTTGAGATTTTCTAGACAATTTCCATGGTGTAGGAGATAAGTTAAGTTATCATACCAAGACTCTAGCCCTGGGGAAATGTATGAATATTCACCACACCATAGTTCCATTTCATTCTCCCATCCAGAATCTTCATTAACTTGGTCTTGGGCTTCGACTGCAAGTTTGCATAACCCTTTCCCTTTTACTAGTTTGGTAGGTTTTATATCTAGATCAAATTATTGGACCACAACCATCTAGTTCCCTCTTCTTTCCCACATCTCCTATTAAGTGAACAAGGATCGAACCACTGGATGTGGAACAATTACCTTTGTTTGGTTCTTGAGGATGTAAGACCTAAAGTGTTTTACTTCTTTACATACCACATAGGCCTACTTATCTATAGTAGGATAATTGAGCTCAACTCCTTGGAGATTAGTGCTCATGAGCGACACTAGGGCCTAGTTGTTTCCATCATCCTTATTGAAATCGAGACTTCGTAACACAGGGGTCTGGGATATAGCAGTCTTAATATTGCTAAAAGAATCCTTTTGTTCATCATCCCATTTAAATTCGACATCATTGTGAATCATCTTTTGTAATGGTTTGATAGTCTCTACGAAATCGGGAGTAAATTTCCTCACAAAATTGATTCGCCCAAAAAAAGACTACATAGCTTTCTTGTTTTGAGGAAACATGAATTGAACTATGGATTTAATCCTCTCTAGGTCTATGCGAATTCCTTCCTAGGATATAATGTGGCCTAGAATCTTACCTTCCTCGATGCCGAAAATAGTTTTCTTGGGGTTTAAGGATATACCGTATCTCCTACACCTTTCGAAAATTTGAGTTAAGTGTTGGATGTGTTCTTCTCTGTTCTTTGAATACACAGTTACATCGTCTAGATACACTACCACACACTTGTTGATAAGTCCCCAAAATTCTACATCCATGGCCCTTTAGAAGGTCTCTTCTGCATTGATTAACCCAAGGAACATGTTTATAAGTGAAGGTTCCCCACTTGGTTCGGAAGGTAGTTTTTAAACGATCCTCTTCTAAAACCAAGACTTTGTTGTAACCTGAGAAACCATCCAGTAGAGAGAAAATCTTCAAGCCTGACATGGTCTATAGGAGTTACTCCATCGATGGGACTGGGTAATTGTCCTTTTCTGAAACTCTGTTTAGATTTCTAAAATCTATGCATAAGAGAGTTTCTCCAGACTTTTTCCTTACAGGAACCAAATTTTCTACCCATGCAGAATGACTAACCTGGAAAATGATCTTGGCATCTAAAAGTTTCTTCAATTCCTAGTACATGAGTGGTTCCAAGGAGGGGTGATAGTTTTGAAGCTTCTGTTGGAAGAGTTTCACTTTGGGTTTTAGTGAGATAGTGTGTTGAATGACATGGGTGTCATAGGTTTTTAGGTCTCAGTAGGACCATGCGAAGACATCGTGATATTGTCTAAATAGTTTGAGATAAGCCTTTCTTTCCTCATTAGATATAGTCTTGCCGAGATTCACATTCTTTGGGTTTTCTGGAGTGCCAATATTTATAGTTTCATGCAGGGGACAAGAGTTGCTAGTCTTTGCATTTTTAGGCCCCTTAAATCGCTCTTTCAGGTAAAACAAATTTTCCAAATTATCTATCCCTTTCGGGATTGTGTGAGACTTTCATTTTTCAATAGGTCGACCCATCTGAGGATCAATTTCTGTTGATTTCTCTTGGAACACTTCATTGTCAATAGACAAATCTTTGAAATTATCTTGGTTAGTCAAGAAGTTTATGATATGTTCATATCCATCAAAGACATTCCAATTAGAAATGTTGTTAGGTACCGATAGTTTGTAGAGGAGCTCCACAGTGAATCGAGAGGCTTCATAATCCTCTAGAGGTGACATCCTTGAAGCAGTTGTGGCCAAGGAGTTAGGAAGACTATTCTTTACTCTAGGGATCATTGTAATATTGAAGGCTTCAAAATTCTCTATTAACCTATGCACCTCCTATTGATAGTTATTTAGGAGAGGTGAATTGCAATGTATGGTATTCCTTACTTGTCTAACGATAATTTCAGAGTCTCTGAAAACCTTCAATTCTTTGACATTCAAATATATGGCTTTATTTAATCCTTGTACTAGAGATTCATATGTGGCAGTGTTGTTCGTACATTCAAATTTTAGCCTACAATATAGGAAATGACGTTTACCTTTGGGAACAATGAGGATGCACCCTGCTCCTGAACATTCTTGTGATTTAGATCCATCAAAGTATATGGTCCAAATTTGTGAACAACAATCTCCCTTTTCCTCTTCCTTATTACTTTCTTTCTCTCCTATCTCTTGTTTTGTAATCTCTAATGCACGGTCTTGACATAAGAGGTTGTTTTTTGTCAGTATCGATGAATTTTCTTGAAAAACCATTTTAGAGTTTTCAGTGAGAGGGACATCGGATAAGAGAGGAGATAAGTTTCTGAACTAGGAATCACAGGAATAATTTCCCATCATGGGGAAATCTATGGATGAGGGTTCGTTTAGGGTTTCTAGATCGATGACCATATGTTTTAGATATATCTCCCTATCATTTCTGATCATGTTCTTGTATCCCTTTAGTGGTAGCCAAAGGTGTGTCGAGTCTGTACTGAAGTATCTGTTTAGCTTCTCAGACCAATATCGACTTAGAAGTAACCCATAGGCCTCTGGAATATCTACTACAATGATGTCAATCACATGCAAAAACTTGGCATGTGTCAGTATTATAATCATCACATCTTTGAGTTCCCCCATGACCTTGACCTGGGTCATGTCTAATTGTATTACAAGTTTATCTCTTTTAAGAGGAATGACATTTAAGTTTTTTCAAATAGACAATGGCATAATGTTGGAGGATGCTCCAGAATCTACCAAACAATTGTGGAGGTTTCTATTGAAGTCTTCAAAAGTTAAGAGGAACGGTGGGACAAAAGGTTTTTTCTTTCTATCCTCTGAGTAAGTGTTCACAGTTGATTTTCTCACCAGATTTGTGGGAGATGGATTTATTTCCTGACCATTTCCAATTGTAGAGTTTTCTACTGAGTTCAAAGCTTGTAGCAGAAAATCCTTATACTGGGGAATCCTACATCTGTCCATAACCAATATATTAGCCTTTAGCTTCTTCATATATTCAACTATGTTGTAATCCAGTTTGGGTGATTATCGGGTATGGATGCTTGTAGTTATTTTACTGGGAGAAAAATGTGCTCTTGGGTGATCAGGAGTTTCCTTACTCCTCGAAGTCTAGGTGGCAGCAACATCTTTTGAGACAGGTGGACCTTTACTATGTGTCTGTACCATTGAGACTTCTATGGGTGGTTCTTGAGACTCGAGCAGGTCATTAGAAGGCATGATCAGGTCAGGATCCCATATCAGCATGGTTGTATCTTGTGGTGGATCGATCTCTTCTTGGTCAACAATATTCACAACTGAACCACTTGGTTGTTCAGTCATGGAGACTTTGCCTAGAAACTAATTGGCCATCAAATTCATGGCATGCACCCATTGAGGGCAGAATCTTTTGGATTGGTTTTCCTGGTGATAAGTACAGAATGAATCAGATGCTACATTACCTAGATCAATATTTAAGTTAGCTGGGGGAGGTTCAATGGTTTTGAATGACAAGTTTCTTTTAAAGAAAGGCTTATATAGACTTTGGCCTTCATTCCCTTCCCCTACGTTTCTCTTCATGTCTATGATCTCATTTGATAATTTCTTAACCATGCGTTGTAAATATTCTATGTCTCCATTTCCCTTGTCGGGAGTCTGTTCCGCTTATTACCCCATCGGTCTATTCAAAAGGATTCCTCTCCTAGGAGGAGGTTGAACTTCTTTCTTAGCTAGAGAGACCTGGCCTTCTTTAAACCCTTTCATCTGCGCTTCTATCATTTTGGCTTTTTAAATGTTTTCACCGAGGGTTCGCTTGGTGGCCCTCTTCACAAACATGGAAATGGAAGCCGGGAGAGCGTTAGCATTAAAATTTGAATTGCAATTCCTGAGTTGGTTTGGCTTCGGGCTGAAATTTGTTTAAGATGGTCATGAATATTTGATTAAAATCTTTAACCCTTTCTTTCAAACTCATCGTGGCGGTGAAAAACTCATCCATCAGATCCCCTGTAGTAGTTTCCTCTACAAAATTATATAGAAAGTCTTTCTGGAACTTCATCCAGCTAGTTATATATCCTACTGGTAGATTAAAATACCACGTGGAAGATGAATTTTGAAACGTATAGGGGAAAATCTTGCAAACTACATCTTCATGTTGGACATTCATAAGCCTGATTAATAGTATAAATTTCTTGATATGGTCTTCAGGCAATCCAGAGGTTTTGGGATCAAAATTAGGAAGTAGCTTCTCTAGATGTCGGGGAAGGTTATGAACTCATCCAGGGAGGGCCAAACCATCTTTGGCCAACCAGGGTTGATTGTTCAGAGGTGGGTTCCCCCTTTCATCATTATGATCATTATTGCCTTCCATGTCTTCAGACTCTAAGTTAAACTCCTCCTCTTCTGAAAAATTTTCTTTTTCAGAGACATCGTCGGCTAGCGTTTCAGGTATCAAATCAACAGGGTCTTGGATTTCGGTGATTGTGAAATCTATTATGTCTTCTACCGAGTGCACGAAAACCTCGTCAGGAGTGGTAACCACTGGTCTACTTTGTTTTTTTATTCGATGGAGTGTGGGAGCTAAGGACAACGCACCAATATTTCGGGCATAGGCTCTTGAGATTCTTCTGAATTGATTTACCTCTTTGTGAGGAAGAGAGTAAGGTATTTCAGGGTGAAAATGTTCTTCCTTGGGCTAGGCTGAGTTACTCATTTCAGGAGTACTCAACGTGTGTGGGTTGTCTTGGGAATGAATAGCCATGCATGTGGGATGTTTTGAATCTATAGGGTGTTTGAAATACTACGTATAATATATATCCATCCATTCATTCCCAGGCCCTACTTCTAGCGCCAATTTTGTTGATGGGTCCTAGATCCCTGGTTCAACAGTAGGAACCAAACCCACCACTAAGGCTGAATTAGACTCTACAACATTTAATGGTGGAATAGTTCTCCAGATCTTGCAATCTGACCAATTTATCGATGGGATTTATCTTTTCTTGTGAAGGATCTTCCTTTAGTTTGGACTATATCTTTTTTGTATTTTCTCTTAGGTGGGACCAATATGAGATGTAAGCCGGTATAAACCAACTTGGAAACAAACATAAATAAGTTCTAACTACTGGGAAGAGGCTGAACTTCGGATAACCCACTGCTCAAGCATGTAGACAATGATTCTATACCACAGGCCTAGTACTAATACATTAACCATGTGAGCATCGAATTATTGTTTGAGAAACTAATTATCAGAAAGAAAACAAATATGCAAATAATATAATGGCAAGAAAAATAATTCATCTACCATAATCATTCATCACATGATAACACAACGATTCATATTCATCATTTAAATTAAAGAACAACAAAATATTTCACCAGATAACTTGAAAATAGATTAAATAGATATTACTCGTCACAACATCATTCATGAAACGAGATAGGAAATAGTTCTTCTCCGCGTCTAATCACATGCATTTGATGAAAATAAATTGTCTCTGGTATAGAAGGACTTCTCAATTCATAGCAGCTTCAAAATAATTCTTAACAACTAGGAAGAAAGAGTTCTTACAATAACCACTGACCCCTAACTAATTGTTCGATGTATTTATTTATAATGTAAAATTAAATTGAAAATAATGGCTAAGTGCAGTTTAAGAAAAGCAAAATTTGCCACGTGGCATCATCTTCTAACAGTTTCTTTAACAGTCAACCCGAGATATCTCCTTAAAAGGGTGACTTCTCTTGTATTCAGACCAACTGATAAATAGTTATTCACAAGTTTGGGTGATCCATGTGGATATCGATGGCCACCCACCTTTTCCAAATGGCTCAAAATAGTTTTCTGGCAATTTTGGCTATTTACTATTTTTAGCAGTTTTAACTTCTAGGGCCTAAATGAATGTTTTTCTAGATAGATCTTCTCAATGATATGAAAAGGAATTATTTATCCCTTAAAATGAATCTCCTCAACGATACCTTTCCAATGGGCTATCATGCACCTAAAATAGAGATCATATGCAAAAGCTACGACCCCGAGAAGTTGATGTGATAACTTACCCAAACGGGGCCCACATGAATTTTGGCGCTTCATATCCTAAGGTTAGGTTTTTGGATGTCTAGGGTTTTTGGCATTCCTGTTTATTACAAAAAGGCCTTCAGAGCCTCATTGTAATCATCTTCTTGCGAATGCGAGTAGCCGTCACATATCTTCTCATAGATAAGCTGCCACCATTCTAGCAAGTCTTTCACTCTGTATTTTTACAGTCTTTGTACATTTATGTCATTAATAGAAATCATGTATTACTGTATCTATGTGTTTATGGTTGCATCTCTGATACATTTTTTTTATATTTTTGGATATCCACGATCTCTCTGTGCATCTCTTTATTATATCTCCACTCTCATTTCGTGCCGAAAATAATCCGGATCAGTGGTATTAGAGAAGCCTGCTCTTGATCATTTTTCAGTGCATGTCCCTGATGAGGTCTGAGTATAGAAATTTGGGTCTTGATATTGTCTCTCTTGAGGACAATAGCTCTCACACACCCAAGAAACACTCAATTGTGGAAGAAAAGAAAAATGATGGAGTAGACGATCCTATCAGTATGTTTCTTGACCAAACTCTAACACAATAGAGGGAAAAAATGATGGAGAATTTTTCCCACATCCTTCAACACCCGCCGATAGCAACAGACACATCTTCATCAAGAGGACACTTTTGAAGCACCTCACCTTTCAAGGTACAATTTAATTTTTATATTCTTGTATTTGAAGGACAAATAGATGTAGAATCCCTAGACAAATGGTTAAATCTACTAGAAGGTTATTTCTCTGTTCACAATTTTTATGAAAGAGAAACGATCACCTTCGCACTGCTTAAATACCTCCCTCATGTCAAACATTAGTGGGAAACTTATTGGGAGCAAAGTTCCACAGAGGAGTTTGGAATATATGGGGTCGATCTCACTTGGGATTTTTTTTTGGATGCGGTAAAGGAACAATATTACCCTGTTGGCAACTATGAGGACTAATACATGAGATGGACCACACTATGACAAGAGAGGGGCCAAGAAGTTATAGAGTTCACCAATACCTTCCATACCTTGCACACCAAGTTGGGTATCAAAGACTATGGATGACATTTGGTTCTGAAATACCGTGGGGCTCTACATAGATACATCTAAACTAAAATGGATTTTCTGGACATCTCATCACTCGGTGTTTCTTATCGATATGGTATTAAAATCAAGCAGAAATTTAAGCACCAGAACAAACAAGATTTTGGGTCTACAAATCCACAACAACCAAAGTATGATAAAGATGACCCTAACAAACAACTTCTTGAAAATTAGTCTAAGCCACAGGAAAAGAAGCGTCATAGGAAGACGAAGAAGGACACCAACAAATGGTGTGATTTCCACAAAATCCCCTGGCACAACATCGATGAATGTCTCCCAAAACAGTCATTGGTGGCCGAGATCAAAGACAAGGATCCAAACCCTGATTCAGAATCTGATTCTAAAAATATTGGTAAAAGACAAATCATCGACACAGACCCCACTGTTATTTTCGCAACTGCAACAATTCAACTAGAAGAACCAACAGATCCTGAAGAGGGGGAGCACATTTTTCATTCACAGATGTGGGTGAAGGGGACCCCGCTGCATTTTATTGTTCATAGCAGAATCTAGAAGAACCTCATCTTAGTAGAGGTCATCAAATAGTTGGGATTGTCAACAACACCACACCCGCATCCATACAACATCGGGTGGCTTCACCAAGGACGAGATCTCCATGTCAACTAGCAATTTCGATTGTCATACGACATCCAACCCTTCAAGGATGAGGTATTATGTGATGTTTTCCCACTAGATGTCTGTGATGTTCTCTTGGGCTAGCCATATATGTGGAAGCACCATGCTATTTATGAGTCTCGAACCCGTAGTTTCATTGTTACTTTGGGGGGTCACCTCTATAGAATACCAGATGTAGTTCTGACTATTGTTCCACCTAAACAGTGCTGCAAGTTAGTATCCCATACTACAAAATTCAGCTTCTTCACAATCTGTTCAAAAGGGGAACATAAGGACATTGCAACCATTACAGCCTCACCCAAGCACCTTGTATCCAATAGAAGCAGGTCGACAAGGTTGCAGAAAATCACAAAGATTCCTTCTACACACCATCCTCTCATGTAGCTCAACTTGTTGAACAACCTTAGCCTCAACAAGTTCGGGACAAAATTCCACAAATTGAGCAGCACGATGTCTCCAGCAAGGCAAGCAACTCACCAAGATGCAGATTCAGCAAACGATTTTCCCTCTACCCCAGGAACTCAACGCAATGGCGACCATTTCTTCCAAAGGAGGGAGGATTGATCCAGGTGGATATCGGTGGCTACCCACCTTTTCCAATTGGCTCAAAACAGTTTTCTGGCAATTTTGGCAATTTAGTATTTTTAGCAGTTTTAACTTCCGGGGCCATTTTGAGTGCCTAAATGAATATTTTTCAAAATCAAGCTTCTCAATGATAACCGAAGCCATGATCGATCCCCAAAAATGAATCTCCTCAATGATACCTTTCCAATGGGCTATCATGCACCTAAAATAGAGATCATATGAAAACATTACAACCCCGGGAAGTTGATGTACTAACTTACCCAAATGGGGCCCACGTGACTTTTGATGCTTCATCTCCTAGGGTAAGGTTTTTGGATGTCTAGGGTTTTTGGAATTCTTGTTTATTGTAAAAATTCCTTCAAATCCTCATTGTAATCATCTTCTTGCGAATGTGAGTAGCCATCACATCTCTTCTCAGAGATAAGATTCCACCATTCTAACGAGTCTTTCACGCTATATTTTTACAGTCTCTGTACATTTATTTCATTAATAGAAATCGTGTATTACTATATCTCTGTGTTTATGGTTTCATCTCTGATACATTTCTGCTATATTATTGGATATCCATGATCTCTCTATGCATCACTTTATTATATCTCCACTCTCATTTTGTGCCGAAAATAATCCAGATCATTGGGCCCATGGAAATCTGTGATGTTACATCGGAGCCATGTGAATCCCTCTGATGTCCATTGCATGTGTTTGGTACTTCGCCAGACTAGTGTTCAATTGTTTTAGAACAGTTCAATCTCTCATCGGGTGCTCCATAAATCGTTTCACTTGCCCCATTGTTCTATAGGTCATCTTCACAAGCTCTTCAACCCACAGTGAATCTTGCTTGGCATGCAACTTGATTATTTCACACAAGTCGATGAAGTTGTTGTGGGTGCTGAACTCAGGGAGTCCGATATCCTTTATCGGCTAGTTGATTATCGTACCCGGATTCTCTTAGATTCCTTGGTAAAGTTATGGAGCCAATTTTGTTTGATAGTCGGCGAGACCTTTCCTACAATTGAAATAAATAAAATCGTTCAGAAATTTGTTTCCTAGACAAGATATATGAAAAATCTAAGCAAGAGGAAAACAGACTAATGCATATCTATGAAGCTCGCTAAGCCTAATTGTTTGATACTTATGTGATTCTTGCAACCTTTTGAATTGCCTGCGTTGTCTCTATTAGTGCCACCACTTCTCTTCAATTATGGTGAGTTACATCCATGTGCCGTAGAAATGATTAATCAAGTACAAAAAACATGAGGGTCAAAGTCACATGAGTGGTCAGTTTCCCCTTGGGGTCGGGAAAGAATGCCAGGGATGAACATGTGCCAAGAGTATGAGTAAGTTCCCAAAATATTGGATACAATTATAAGTGAATTCATTAAATGTTCCAGGTCGAGGCAAGTTTCTCATGTAGAAGTCGCATCAGAAAGTGCATCAACGATCATTAGCTCATTATGGAAGTCGGGGAAATTTAAAAGAAATCAAGATGATCATACCACATATCCTCTGCAAATCCTATCAGCTATGTTTCATACATCCCAGATTATACCTATTGCACAGATATGATGCATTAATTCTTTGAAACATCTCGTTGCAAGGCATTCGGTATTCCCTGGCACGTTCTGGCTCACTGATCCTTTTCTCTATAAATTCTAGATGTGGTCTACGTAAAAGCCTAGCTTATGCACCAGTGGAGACTCGTCTTATGAGCCCAATTCGATCGAACTTGTGGTTTGATCCTTTTTTTAGTCACGAAGGTCTAAGAAAATACATCGTTGCACCATGGGGTCTCCTCAAAATGCAGGACGGGGTCTACAGGGCAGTCACAGTGCCAGGCCTGAGCCTCAAGATGTTTGGGACTCGTTCTTATTGGCAGTGGGTATTCCTGAGTTTCCAAAGGAGAATTCTTACCTTCATTCAAAAACTATGGTGTCACTCTGTGCGAAGATAAAAGTAGAAGAAACCATGCCGAAAGGATGTGTGTTGTAGAGCACGCTCCCTCAACAACAAACGTTGCACAGGTGAGGGAGGCCTAGAAAAAATAAGGAAGTCGAGGAACACCAAAACCTGGTTGAAACATGTGTGAGATCAGCTGCAGAAGACTCCTTGATGCACATTATCTGGCTTGATTTAAAGGCCTGGGAGTTATCTGTGACTATATTTCGGGGGAATTCGAATCTAGAAAAAATGCTCTCTTCTAAGAAATCTATTACCACTGAATCTGTAGCCCTTCTAGTTGGAATAGCCTCCACCCATTTGGTGAAGTAATCTATAGTAGTCAGGATCCATTTATGTTGAGTGCTAGAATGAGGATTAATTTTGCCTATGAAATCTAATCCCCATTGCTGAAAAGGGGCTTCCGTTTTGACCAAAAGCAACGGCATCGCTGGGAGTTTATGCTTGCCTGCGAACAATTGGCAAGGGTTTCAAGATCAGACCTTCGTGTTGACATATGAGAAAAGTTTGGGCCAACAATATCCTTCCCTCAAGATCTTATAAGCCATTTCCCTCCAAGCATGATGTCCTCCACACACTCCTTCATGAAATTGGCTTATGACCTTCTTTGTTTATGATTCAACCAAACAAGCCAACAGGAATTCAAGTGGGTCCTTCCAATACAATTATCTTTCGGATATACAGTACTTGACCGCATGCAGCTTCAATGTTCTGGCTTTAGATGGGGGTAAATCACTTGGGCACTTCAAGGTCAACAGGTAGGACACTATGTCTTTGTACCAATTTGATGAACCAAACTTCTCTTCGATTCGGATTTCAGTTATTTGTTCATCGAGCTCGTTCATGTCCACACACTCTTCACCTCCCTGTAGGCCATTTATTCCCAGAGCTCTGAAATTTGATTTATCTAAGAGTTTATCCAAACCTTGTCCCTTTACTAGTCTCGTTGGTTTTATCTCTAAGTCGAATTCTTGAATTTTGGCAAGCCATCATCCTCTTTTGCCATCACTGTCAGACTAAACCAAAATATCTTTTATGGAGTTGGTGGGTATGTATGCAATTACCTTGGAATGCAACATGTAGGTTCTGAAATAATTTAACACCTTCACAATAGCATATGTTTGTTTTTCCATTATGTCATATCTGAGTTCAGCGTCTCTAAGACTTTTTCTAAGAAAGGTTGTCGGTTGCTCAAAACCTTCTTCATTTTTCTGGAGGAGTATCGCAGCAAGTGTGTGTTCAGAGGCGAATGAGAAAATCAAAAAATCTTTTAGATAATCAGGGCTTTCCAGTACAGGTGCCTCGCTTATAACCTTCTTTATGCATGCAAATGATGCTTTGGCTTCTGCTATCCATTTCACTTCGTTGTTTTTCTTTATCATATCTGTGATCAACTTCACGATTTCAACAAAGTTTGGGATAAATCTCCTCAAAAAAAATATTTTTCCAAAGAACGACTGAATCTCTTTTACATTCCTAGGCTTATTTATTGTGTCTATAGCTTCGACTCTTTTAGGATCAATTTTAATTCCATCTCGAGACACAATATGGCCCAACAGTTTACCTTCTTGCATAGCAAAGTGAGACTTTTTGGGGTTTAAAGACGAACCAAACCTGCGACATTTCTCAAACGTCTACTTAAGATGTATCAGATGATCTTCATCAGATTTAGAAAAAATGGTTAGATCATCAAGATAGATAACCACAAATTTGTCCCTTTCACCAATGAAAGCGATATCCATAGCACGTTGGAAAGTAACACCTGCATTCATTAAACAAAAAGACATCTTGTCATACATAAATGTACCCCAAGGGGTGGTGAAGGCTGTTTTTTTTTATCGTGTTCGTTGACAGCAATTTGATTGTACATGGAAAACCCGTCGATCATCAACATCCTATTTTCCCCAACTACTTTTTCTAAAATGTGATCCATTTTGGGTAGGGGGTAATTGTCTTTGAAGGAGGACTTATTTAGATTTCTAAAATCAACATATAGTCTAATTTCCCCATTTTTCTTTCTAACCGAGACCAGGTTTGCTACCCAATTAGAGTATCTCAATGGTATGATTATTTTTTCATCCAGGAGCTTTTTGACTTCCCTTTCGACCACGGGCAATAGAATCGGATTGATTTGTCTGATTTTTTGTCTAAAGGGTTTGACACCAGGCTTCAGGGGTATCTTATGTTCAATCACAGTGGTGTCATATGTTCTCAGCTCTTCATATGACCAAGCAAAAACATCCTTGTACTTTCTAAGCAACTCCACGTATTTACTTTTTGTTTCTGGGGACATATATTTGGATAGTTTCACCAACCAAGGGTTTTCTTTAGTACCTATGTCACAGTCTCAACCTCTTCAGGTTGAGGCTGTAGAGTTGATCTTGAAGGGATATCATCTTGATTGAATAATATTTCCAAGGGAATCAGGCCCTTGTGGATCTGGATATTTTTAAGAACGAGCATTTGGTGATTCACGATTTTATCGTGGAACTCTTGAGGATCCTCCCCTTCTTGCATGATCCAAATCAGATCATTTTGGTTTTCTTGGTCAACGTGCATTTCGACAAACTTGTCTATTGATTCTAAAAAATTGCGAAGTTGTTCATCGTCCTCAAAGACTTACCAATGTTGTATTTTATTCAATATAGAAGGTCGGTGCCTCATTTGTATGTGTTACTTTAGTTTAAATGCGATGGGAAGTGTGAATGTTGAAGCTGCTTTGGCTAACGCATCAGCTTGTTGGTTTTCAGTTCTTGGAATGAAATGAACCTTGACAAAGGAGAATAAATTGTCGATTAGATCCCATACACAATTCCTGTAGGACCTCAACCTAGGATGTTTGGCCTAGTACTGTCAGTTTACCTGTTTTATGATTATCTCGGTGTCACCAAAGACTTCGAGGTTTTTTATTTTCATTCTCCTAGCGGCTTCTAACCCTAACACTAAGGCTTCATACTCACATACATTATTAGTGTGGTCCTAATTCCACTGTAGTCTGTAGGAAAAAGGAATTACGAATTGATTATCAAGAGCCACAAGGAGTGCCCCAGCTCCAGCTCCAAAGTAGGATGAAGCACCTTCAAAAAACATCTTCCACATGCCAGAGCTATATACATTTTTTTTAACTTTTTCTTTTTCTGTTTTTTCTTCTATACAACTTTCATCTATACCTACCTCAATATCATCATCAATAGATAAAATACAACTACCCAAATCTTGATCAACAATATATACAGGGTGGTTATTTGGGTTATGTGGATCACCTACCGTGAATGCCAACTTAGTTTCTCTATATAGACACGTGTACTGTCCTCCAAAAACTGGAATCGTAGCATATGTCATGTCAAGCTGGAGAGATCCTCCAAGCTTGGCACCCTATGACCTTGATAACAACATACCATATTTTGGAGGGATATTGATGACCACTATGTCCATAAGAATGCTTTTTGCAGGTATTTGTGCCAGATTTACCACCAAGTATTTAATCATGCCTATTCATTTGACTTTTCTTGAATCAAATGAATATAAATCTCCATAAGGCCTAGTGATTTCGAGATCTAATTTATCCATAATGGCTTTAGGCATCATAATGTGGGATGCTCCAGAATCTAGCATGCAGTTATGGAGTAGGTGGTCATACAAGGTTAACATGATATAGAAGGGTACAACAGTGTCTTTCACACCTTTGACATGTGGACCGAAAACTATGTTTGGCTTGTCATCTTCTAAGTTGATGACATCGACTTGGATTTCGTCTTCTGAAAAGCTAATCGTCTTGGTAATTTGTTTTCTGTATATGGGATTTTTAGCCAGTTCAACAAGTGGGATAGGGATTTGATTTTGTTTATTTCATTTTCCAGACAAAAATTTTTCAAGGCCTTGTCGTTCTCTATGTTTGGGGCCTCCATTCCTTTCTTTTCATCTTTTCTTTGTGGTGTGGATTTGGTTTTGCTCACAGGGACTTGTGTTTTCATGACGAGTGTTCCTACTGACTTTGACTTGATAGGTTGTGTGTCAGTGGTGTGGGTTTTTGTAGTTTGTTTCTCAACAACCTTTGGAGCCACTTCATCAGTTTCACCCCTAGGCAAGATATTTTTTGTTGGGGCGGTTGGAAGACTCTTGTTCCTAGGTCTTAAATTGTATTTCTCATCTAGTTCGACTATAATATCTTTTGCGATACCCTAATAGGTCAAATCTTCATAAGTACCATTGTTAACATCGTCTTCCAATATAATTTCTTTATTTAAGGATTTTTCATAATCTTGTCTTGATAAATAGGGTGATTTACTATCGTTGCCAAGATTATTTATATCCTCATCTAACTCTTCAAAATATTCTAGGTCTTCCTCTCCAATGAAGTTTTCACTTTTGAAGGGGGTTGGGATTTTTTGATCCTCATTCTTAATTGTTTTCTATGGGGCCTGAGGATCAGGATTACTTCTAAAATCCTTCCTAGGAAAATGATCCATTTTTTATTTATCTAGTTCCATTTTTGAGATCTTATTCGACAGTTCTCTAATTACCTTAGCCATCTCATCTATTTTATCTCCCGAGGATTTCCCCGATCTTGAGGATCCACCTTGTTCTTTGAATTTCCTACTTTCTTTGTTCCTGGTTTCTATTTTTGCTTTTAATTTCCCTGATGCCATCATGTTCGATTCGATTTCTAGGGCATCATCTTGCATTTTCGTGAGATCTGTTGATCTCCTTTCTCTCAATAATAGAGCGAAATCAGGATCAAAGGCTCCAGTGAAAGTCAACTTTACTGCAGGTTGAGAAGGTTTGACCTCCACTGGTATTTTATTATACAACTTGTTAAACCTTTATGTGAACTCGAGAACTGATTCAAAGTTTTTCTTTCGAAGGGATCCAAATTTAGTTAGGTAATAGAGGTGGTCTCTCCTTTCCCCCCATTTTTTGATAAAAGCATTTTCAAGTTCTTCGTAAGATCTTAGAGATCCTGTTGCTAAGGCTCGGAACCAGGTCCTCACCTATCCCTCGAAAGTATGAATGAGTCTTGAATAGACATCTTCGTGTTCGATTCCAAGGATGTCGCCAAATTGGTCAAAGAAATTTATGTGTTCTTGAGGAGTTAAATCTCCTTCCCCTATAAATTTGGGAAGGATTTTCATATAATTTTTGGAAAGGTCGAGTAGGGGAACTGGGAGGACAAGGGGGGAATATCTGGCAGCTACCTTAGCAAAGATTCTAGGAAGCAGTGCTTGGACGCTTGCTGGTTCTCCTGGGGCACCGCCCCCAGATCCTGTGCTTCCGTGTGCAGCCATTGATGGATTTGCGGCTGAAGCTCGAAGTGTGTGAGGAGAAGGCTCATGGAAGTTTGGGGTATACACTTCAGGAAAAGAGAACGTATTTTTTAAAAGGGGAAGTGAGACAGATCTCTCAAGTGTTTCCTTAACGTTCAACTACGTAAAATCGGGCTGACAAATAGTATGTATGGGTGAAATGATTTGTCTAAGGGATCTTCATGATTTTAAAATCTTTTCCGGATCAGAGACTGGCGAGGTCTTCTTATCGTCCGAGTTCTTTCTGCTTTTCTTTCCACTAGAATCCAATTTACTTATCGTGGAGTCGCCAAGTGAAAAATTAAGGTAGCCTTAGAAGGTTTTTCTATCTTTGCTCGCTATCAAAGAAAGAAAGTGTCGATGTTGTTCCTCCCAGGGAAATGTTTCGTTTCTTCGATCCCCGACAATGGTGCCAAAAAGATGTTGTTCCCGAGTTTATACTTTAAGGCACTAAAGTATACCATCAAGGCATCCGAAAAGATAAAGAGAATTAAGGGGTAAGAATCAATTATGAAGGGTAAATCAAAGTTGGTTTCTCAACTGTCTCTATCTAGCTTCCCATTGCTCTTGGATGCTGATATCTCTCTCGATAACTACCCATGAAAATTCTAATTCGACCCGGGTAGTTGATGTTTGCAGGATAGTATTAAATAATTTCAAAGCAATGCTAGTTTGATCTTGAAGGCTAGGTTCTATGTTAGGCTGTCTGTTATTTGGGACAGTCACGGGGAGTAAAATTTTATTGAATTATAAAATGTTTAAAGATTTGTTGCTTCTGTTTTGAGGGATGAAATAGAAAAGGAATTTTGGAACTCAAAATAATAACACAATAACAGTAGAGATCGTTTCCTGTACTTGAAGTAATTTGAGAATAGTAAAATAATAACAAAAGTAATGCTACCAAAAAATATGAGGCTTTAGTCATGAAAGAATCTCATATCATAACATAAGAAGGAGAGAAAAACAAGATTTCTAATGAAATATAAAATATAACCATCCAAATGACCTACAGGTCTTGAAACTGCTGATAGCAATCCTAGAGGAAAAACTGTAAATGATTAGACAATCAAATAAATTCAAACTACAATAGAAGTTTGAGTTAAACTATAGCTGGTCATTCATTAGAAAGACATGGAAAGAAAGATGTTGAAAGATATTGAAAACAGAGTAAAGGAAGACATAGCTTCAAGTTGACAGAATTCATAATCTCTTCTACATTATCTATATCACTGTAAATTGGAAAACTTCTAATACAAATGGCTCCCCAAAAAAAAAAAGCCCTTTCTCAGTCTTGTGAAATTATATTTATACATGATCACCAAAGTTTTTTCTTCTGTTTGTTATTAACTAACTTCTGAAGACTAACGGTTACATGAATGTGAAATACTAAACCGTTTAAATTTCTATCTTTTATCTTCTTTGATTAATTTCGATGATGAAATTTTCAAAATAATACTTTATTTCTTTGTTGATAAAACTCCTTCTTCTGTTTTGAGACAATCAATACATTTTCCCAGGAGTTTCACCAACACCCTAGGAGCCTCTGTAATATGTTTCACCTCAAATAGGAAGAATTTTCTATGTAGTCCTGGTAGACGGTCGTCAACTATCTTTCCTGTAAACTCAATAGTTTGTAACTTTAAATTCGGCTTCACCATCCATCTGTTAATCTGTGTAACATCAATTACCTTTATCTGTGAGATTTCTATTTGAACTTTATCCAGATTCTCCTTGAAATTTAATTGATTCCTTCCAATGTTGATTTGTCCCAATAACCTAGGACAATTGTCACTTCCAATGTTCACCGAAGCCTTATCTAGAAGATCAAAAATTGCTTGGCAATCATCGTTAACCTCTTTGGTTATTCTCTTGTTTTCAGCAAGGCTTGCCTCCCAAACCTTGAGTATTATATCCCCTTTGATCTGCTCTGAAACAAATAACTTTTGAGTCTTTCTAATATCCTATTTTGCTGAAAGAATCACTGCCTTTTGAAAAGTGGTTCTGAGTAATTTTGCTTCCCTCTCCTTTAAGAGGATACTGTCGAAGGATTTTCTTGTCTCCTGAAAGTAAGTTTGAATAATTTATATCTTAGAGATCAATCCATGTTGCTCTTTTTCTATTTTTGGATGTATTTCCAATGCCTGGGCTTGGATGGTTTCCATCTCTACCACTTGATTTTTGATTGAACTCATCTTGTTCTGTAATTGTTTATTCATTTGTTCTTGATGTAGGACCTATACTTGACTGGCATGTATCTTCATGTTCGCTTCATTTAAGATTGTTATTATTATTTGAGTCTCATGTATGTCATTGGTTCTGGCTCGTTCTAGCCCTTTGTTTATTTCCAGACTGATACTTCTTATAGTCTCCCTTAATTGACTTTGTAGATGGGCTATCATTTGGTCTTTTTGTTGTAACCTAATCCTCAACCTACTTATAGAGTGTAAATTTGTTGATGTGAAGGATCCCATTGTGCCTGCTATTTCTGTAGCGAATTCCCCTTCTTCAAGATTTTGTCCATCTACGATGATCTTATGCTTTTTTATCATCGTGTCTCCTCTTATATGCATTTCCTATTTCAAGATAACCTTTCTCTTTTTACTGAAAAAATAATCAGATGAAGGAATTTCGTCTCTAGAAATAGGTTCGAGATCACTAACATATAGAGATCCCTCTTGAGGGTTTCCATAGGTAGACTGCAATGGGGTCAAAGAAGTAATAGGGATTCCAAGCTTCGTCGATACCATTCCTCCTATTTTTTGGGGAAAATTTTTAGGGATTTCTGGAGATGTTTCCAACTCCTTTCCTTTCCCTGACTCCGAGTTCTCGATTTGTAGAACTTCTGTTCTTAGTGAAGGCATTTCAGTCTCCTTTGTTAGGAGTTCAGGAAGTTGTCATTAAGGGGGGATAGGCTCTAATGCCTCCTTCCTTCTCCTATTTGTGTCAATATTGTAAATCCTTCAATCCTATCCCAAGTTGTTCTTAAGGGGGGATGTTAGGATATTTAGACACTTAG
>ML814497.1:80605-126907 GCA_009831015.1 Picea engelmannii | reverse complement strand
TTAATAAACTGCTCCAAGTGGCCGCGTTGGCTGGGGCCGTGGATGTTTCCCCGTAGGGGTTTTACCACGTGAAAACATCGGTGTGTTGATCTTTGATCTGGTTATGTGAGTGGTTACTGAAGGTGTTCATCCTCTGTTGGAATGCCTGTGTTGTCGAACATCCTTCAAACTTTCCTTTGTATTTTCTTTATCTTGTGCATATGATTCAAAACCTAGGGGAGGTCCTTCTTGCTATCGAGGGGGAATCGAGTATTCACCTTGCAATATATTTGGTAAGTCGGGTGGTAATTCCCTTACTCTAATTAATACTTCCTCATAAGTTTTGACCTCTTTGAACATATCATCATAAGCGGACCTTTCATTTTCATAAGCTTTCATACTGTAGTATATCAGGGGTTTGTTCACAAGTTGATAAGGGTCATACTTTTTGTGCTCAATATTTACCATTTTGATTTCTTCGAACGCTTCTGCTTCCACCTTGGAATGGCCCAAGTTTAGTAATGAAAATTTCCCGATATGCACAGGGAAGATTGGCCAGGATTTATTTTGACCCGCCTTTAGCTCTATTTCGATACTCCCTTTCACTATTTGGTGTGCTACCTCCCTCAATACCAGTCTGTCTGGGAGAAAATTTGGAAGTGCATGAGGAGGGACTGAGCACCCATAAACCCTGATGTAGGAGAAACTTTCTCCGATGAACCAGTCATCTATTGCCCTAATTTTTTTTGAGACTGTCTCAGAGATGTGAGGAGGGTCACAACCATGAAGCATTTTATGCATTGGTATTATTACAAAATGACAAACCTCATAAAATGAATTTTTTGCGTTTTCTTCCCACAGCTCTGAATGATACTCATGAAGGGGTTGGGGGAAGGTTATGTTCCAGTTCCAATTCATCAAAGGGAACAGAGTCAAAAAACAAATGGCATCCATTATCTATGCTGACATGTAAAAGGCCACTGGTTGACCTTGGGCTTTTGCGCATTTGTAATTTGAAACTTCTTTGGCCAAGTTATCAGATAAAATCTTGATCCAGTTGAAACTATATCCTTCTGATGCCTACTCTAAAAAGGGTACCCAATCCGCAGGAAAATGACATGGGTTCTTTTTTCCAAAGAGTCTGCACAACATCATGGCTACATAAACCATGTATTCATTCAAAGATGCAGTGGCGTAATTTTCGTGAGTGTTGGCCCTAAATTTTGATGGACATCTCCACCATCGTTTGATTAAATCGGGATAAGTTCGCTCTGCCTCAGTACACTCCTTCCTTTGAAATTCATCTATAAACTCGACATTGTAAATATATTTAGGATTGGGTGAGAGTTTGTACATTACTTGGATATGTCCAGGTCTAAATGAGCCAATAACGACCAACTGATCATTCAGAATACTTCTCATCAGAATATCAACCTTCTCTAGAGCCCAACTGATCATGTCATTGTACGCCACGAGCTGTGGACGTGCTGCAATCTTGCGAAGCTCGGATTTGGCTATGTCCCGATGGTTATTCTTAGAATCATTTGGGGAATTTTTGATTTCATAGTCCAGAATTTCGTAGATTTTTCTCCAGGATTTGATTGAGGCAATAGCATGTGGTGTTGTGTCGGATACGATATCTACCTCTGGACTGCAAATCTTAGTTGTATCTTCACTCTTCTTAGGTGATTTCTTTTGTGCCATGACTTTCGTATCAGAATGAAAACCTGTCACAGAAGAGAGGTGTATGAGTTTAGCTGAATGCGTCTTACACCTGATAGCATGAACCAAGATAAATTGTGAAACACAGACCTTTAATTCTTTTTTAACTTATTTAATGATGAAGGTACTGACACAGTTGAAAAGAACTTAATACCTTAAATGTAGTGAATATTTCATAGATACACATTAGTGTCACATAAATCATCAATTATCCGTTATTAATGTGGTCATATTTCAGCAATCCCAGATTCAAAATTTGAAAGATTTCATTGAACGGTACCGAAAATAAGAAAATACCTAAGAAGTTTAATTACTGTTAATCATGTTTTTAAAATAGAGTTAGTTCAATTTAAACACTAACTATAGTTAGAGACTTCGCGTTTTATGGTTTCGGGGATCGTGGATACATGAGGTATGTCATCGCTAAACCCCGATTCCCGAAATTGCGAAATCACGATAAGATTAGGTTAGGCCTTAACTATCGTATTAGTAAATTAATTAATCAGGATTAAAAACTAACTTTGATTCTTTCCAGAAATTGGGGATCAGGATTTCATGATTCAATATGCATGGAAAACATATGGTTTTGAGTAGACCCGAATCCCGAAAGATTTTAAAAAATTGTTAATCAACTCCTTTAGGGTTTAAATTACAGTGATTAAAAATAACTTTAAAGAATGCGCGTCGGGACTTTAAAACACTTTTGGTTTTTTGTCATTGATTATTTAAATAATAAAGCTTGTCGAGATTTCAGTACTGGGATTTTGGAAATGATATCGAGGGTTATGCTTTATGAAAAGCCGAAACCCGAAAAAGGAAAGTTTTAGTCTTAGAGATAAAAAACTTTAAAAACTTTTTCAACATATGCTCCAATTGGGGACCTTGTCTCCTTGTGGGATGAGGAGAATGAGTAGACTTAGTTCCTTTATTGGGTAAATGGAGTCAAAGTCTTCTTTCTGCGAAACTTGCTTAGGAAGTGGATACAGAGGGAAAAAGAGATTTTGTCTTTACTTCTGAAAAGCTTTTCAAAACTCCCATGCGTTGTAAACTCAACTACAGCCCCATTCATGATCTTCTCCTTCTCGCTACTCAATTTAGGTCTGTTTTAAGATGATCAAAACGATCCTAGGAAATCCAATAGATCTTGTAGCTTTTGGCTTGCATCAAACGAAGTAAATTTCATGCTTTTAATCGGGGAGCCTTGTCTGAACTTGGAATGCAGATCCAGTTTCAAAAAGGCTAGTAACCAGAGTAGAGTAAAATTTACGTATGAAATCCTTACAGATACCTCAGATATTGCTTCACTTCCAGTGATCCTGTTCAGTACCCTGGTGAAGTTTTCTGTCCATTTTAACTGAATTTCCTTTCACCACTTCCAATCATAATTATGCATTTAAATGCTGAGACGAGGGCAATCATTTATGAATTTCCTTTCATCGTCTTCTTGGACTAGATGGGGGCAATCAAATACAAATTTTCTTTCACCATCTGTCTTATATTTTACTTTTTGAACACCAAGTGGGGGCAATCAGTGGTACTAAGTATGCCAGGGATGATACCTGTGTAAAATTTGAGGTGGAGGTCTGTCAACTTGCTTTGATTACCCTGGACCAACCTTTTCTTAACTTTCAAAGCACCTTAGCACGCAGGGAAAATGGGAAATATTACTTCCAGGGGCCTTCCTTCGAGCAAGCCTCAATCCTTAGAAAACTGTTAAGAAACCTAGGAGAGTTAGTATTAGCCTACGCATAACTTTGTTTAGTCAGAGAGTGAGGAGTTATGAGGATTGGCTTACCTTTTAAGATCTTTTTTCCAATTTCCAAAGCTAAGACGTAATATCTTCTCCCTCTGTGGAAAACCCGAAAATATTCTTGGTTTTTTAAGAAGGAAAGACCGAGGGTAGAAAGGGGCAACGGAGAAAGACCTGGAAATCGAAAAAAAGGGGTCATGGATTAAACCCAACTCTTGGAACCCTTTCTCAGAGACGCTTTACTCTCTCTGCTTATTTTAATTACCTCTTATCTTTATCTAGATGAAATTATTAGGACCCAGAGTAAGAACTCGTTCTCTTAGTGACATATCACACTTACAAGACCATCACCGCACTTTAGAGACCTTCGTTTGAAAAATAGACTTCTTTGGAATTTGCACCATTGCTTTACCATTTTCGTTCTCTTTTGAAATAACGGAAAATATTTTCTATCACCTGTTTTCAACAAATTTATCTTCCGATATATGGTCGTCTGTTTTCTCCTTTCACTTGTTTGGGCTGCAAGCCGGGATCCTGTAAGAGAACAATACGCAGAGTATCAGGGCTTTAGAAGAATTGAATGCATTGAAAATTTCGTATCTCTACTTCTAGAAAAACATTGACCTATTTTATTTTTGACGAAATTAGAATTACGAAAAAAATTATGAAATAAAAAAGAAAAAAAAAATCGGCATATACAATGGGAATTTTGGAAACCAATTATTCCATATAGTGTTTTAAATAATGCCCGTTGAAAAGGGAGTTGAGGATTTTACCATCCAAATTCTCTAACAAAAACAATTTTTTTCCTTCAGGAGTTGTAACCTTGAACGGTCCGTACCAGATGTGATCGAATTTACCATGTTTTGTCGAGTCCTCCTTCCTAGCATCCCATTTTAAAACCAAATCTTTGGGGAGAAAATCTCTATCTTTGGCCTTACTATCAAATAACGCTTTCGTGTTGTCCTGGTATTTCTCCAACCATTCATCCACTTTGGCCCTGTGTTGTTGGACTTCAATCAACTGGTTTATTCTTCTTGTGACATGATTTGGTTCTTCTTTCTCATCTTGCCAAAGTTTCATTATGGGAAGCGCTAGATTTATAGGTAATACTACATCGGTCCTGTACACCATTTGGAAAGGAGAAGTGCCAATAGACTTTTTCGTGCCTATCCGATTTGCCCACAAAGCGTATTTCAAATGCACATGCCAAGATTTATTGTTTTCGCTCAACACTTTCTTAATTATATTGATTAGGCTCTTGTTTGAAGACACGACCAGTCCATTTCCCTGGGGGTAATATGATGTGGAATGACCAATCACGATATTGTACTTTTGGCAAAAACTAACCATATCCATAGATTTAAAGGCCTGGGTGTTATCTTTGACTATCTTTCGGGGGCAGCCGAATCTAGACAAAATGTTCTCTTCTAAGAAATCTATTACCACCGAATCTATAGCCCTTCTAGCTGGAATAGCCTAGACCCAATTGGCGAAGTAATCTATATCAATTAGGATACATTTATGTTGAGCGCTAGAATGAGGATTAATTTCGCCTATGAAATCTAATCCCCATTGCTGAAAAGGGGCTTCCATTTTGACCGAAACCAATGACATCGTTGGGAGTTTATGCTTGCCTGCAAAAAATTGGCAAGGGTTGCAATCTCGGACCTTGGCATTGACATCTTAGAAATTTTTGGGCCAATAATATTCTGCCCTCGGGATCTTATAAGCCATTGCCTTCCAGGCGTGATGTCCTCCACACACTCCTTTGTGAAATAGCTTATGACCTTCTCTGTTTCTTATTCAACCAAACAAACCAATAGGAAGCCAAGTGGGTCCTTCCAATACAATTGTCTTTCGGATATAAAATACTTGACTGCATGCAGCTTCAACGTTCTAGCTTTAAATGGGGGTAAGTCACTCGGCACTTCAAGGTCAACAAGTAGGAAACTATGTCTTTGTACCAATCTGATGAAGCAAACTTCTCTTCGATTCTGATTTCAATTATTTTTTCATCGAGCGTGTTCATGTCCACACACTCTTCACCTCCCTGTAGGCCATTTATTACGAGAGCTCTGAAATTTGATTCAGCTAAGAGTTTAGCCAAACCTTGTCCCTTTACTAGTCTCATTGGTTTTATCTCCAAGTCAAATTCTTTAATTTTGGAAAGCCACCGTCCTCTTTTTCCATCACTATTGGACTAAAGAAAAATGTCTTTTAAGGAGTTAGTGGGTACGTACGCAATTACCTTGGAATGCAACATGTAGGTTCTGAAAGCCTTTAACGCCTTCGCCAAAGCATATGCTTGTTTTTCCATTATGTCATCTCTGATTTTAGCATCTCTAAGACTTTTGCTAAAAAAGGCTATCGGTTGCTCGAAACCTTCTTCATTTTTCTAGAGGAGTACCACAGCAAGTGTCTGTTCAGAGGCGAATGAAAAAATAAAAAAATCCTTTAGATAGTCAGGGCTTTCCAGTACATGTGCCTCACTTATAACCTTCTTGATGCGTGCAAACGATGCTTTGGCTTCTGCTGTCCATTTCACTTTGTGATTTTTCTTTAGCATATCTGTGATTAACTTCACGATTTCAACAAAGTTTGGGATAAATCTCCTCAAAAAAATTATTTTTCCTAAGAATGACTGAATCTCTTTTACATTCCAAGGGATATTTATTGTGTCTATAGCTTCAACTCTTTTAGGATCAATTTTAATTCCATCTCGAGACACAATATGGCCCAAGAGTTTACCTTCTTGCATAGCAAAGTGAGACTTTTTGGGGTTTAAAGAGAAACCAAACCTGCTGCATTTCTCAAACGTCTACTTAAGATGTATCAGATGATATTCATCAGATTTAGAAAAAACGGTTAGATCATCAAGATAGATAACCACAAATTTGTCCCTTTCGCCAATGAAAGCGATATCCATAGCACGTTGGAAAGCAACACCTGCATTCATTAAACCAAAAGGCATCTTGTCATACATAAATGTACCCCAAGGGGTGGTGAATGTTGTTTTTTATTTATCGTGTTCGCTAACGACAATTTGATTGTACCTGGAAAACCCGTCGATCATCGACATCCTATTTGCCCCAACTACTTTTTCTAAAATGTGATCCATTTTGGGTAGGGGTTAATTGTCTTTGAGGGAGGACTTATTTAGATTTCTAAAATCAACACACAGTCTAATTTCTCCATTTTTATTTCTAACCGAGACCAGGTTTTCTACCCAGTCAGAGTATCTCAGTGGTACAATTATTTTTGCATACAGGAGCTTTTTGACTTCCCTTTCGACCACGAGCAATAGAATAGGATTTATTTGTTTGAGGTTTTGTCTAGAGGGTTTGACACTAGGCTTCAGGGGTATCTTATGTTCAATCACAGTGGTGTCATAGGTTCTCAGCTCTTCATATGACCATGCGAAAATGTCCTTGTACTTTCTAAGAAACTCCACGTATTTACTTTTGGTTTTTGGGGACAGATATTTGGATAGTTTCACTAACCGAGGGTTTTCTTTAGTACCTATGTCACAGTCATCAACCTCTTCAGGTTGAGGCTGTAGAGTGGATCTTGAAGGGATATCATCTTGATTGAATAATCTTTCCAAGGGAATTAGGCCCTTGGGGATATGGTTATTTTTAAGAACGAACATTCGGTAATTCATGATTTTATCATGGAACTCTTGAGGATCCTCCCCTTCTTGCATGATCCAAATCAGATCATTTTGGTTTTCTTGGTCAGTGTGCGATTCGACAAACTCGTCTATTGATTCTAAAAATTTGTGAAGTTGTTCATCATCCTCAAAGACCTACCAATGTTGTATGCTATTTGTTATAGAAGTTTGGTGCCTCATTTGTATGTGGTACTTTAGTTTAAACATGGTGAGAGGTGTGAATGTTGAGGCTTCTTTGGCTAACGCATTAGCCTGTTGGTTTTCAGTTCTTGGAATGAAATGAACATTGACAGAGGAGAAGAAATTTTTGATCATATCCCAGATGCAATTCTTATAGGACCTCAACCTAGGATGTTTGACCAAGTAATGTCAGTTTATCTGTTTTACGATTAGCTCAGCATCACCAAAGACTTTGAGGTTTTTTATTTTCATTCTCTTAGTGACTTCTAACCCTAACACTAAGGATTCATACTCACATACATTATTAGTGTGGTCCTCATTCCACTGTAGTCTATAGGAAAAGGGAATTACGAATTGATTATCAAGAACCACAAGGAGTGCCCTAGCTCCAGCTCCAAAGTAGGATGAAGCACTGTCAAAAAACATCTTCCACACACCAGAGCTATATACATTTTTAAAATAAATTTCTTTTTTTGTTTTTTCTTCTGTACAACTTTCGTCTATACCTGCCTCAATATCATCATCAATAGATAAAATACAACTACCTAAATCTTGATTAGCAATATATACAGGGTGGTTATTTGGGTTATGTGGATCACCTACCGTGAATGCCAACTTAGTTTCTTTGTATAGACGTGTGTATTGTCCTCCAAAAACTGGAATCGTAGCATATGTCATGTCAAGATGGAGAGATCCTCGAAGCTTGCCACCCCATGACCTAGATAACAACATACCATATTTCAGAGGGATATCGGCGACCACTACGTCCATAAGAATGATTTTTGCAGGTATTTGTGCCAGATTTACCACCAAGTCTTTAATCATGCCTATGCATTTGACTTTTCTTGAATCAAATGAATATAAATCTCTATAAGGCCTAGTGATTTCGAGACCTAATTTATCCATAATGGCTTTAGGCATCACATTGTGGGATGCTCCAGAATCTAGCATGCAGTTATGGAGTAGGTTGTTGAACAAGGTTAACATGATATAGAAGGGGGAAACAATGTATTTCGCACCTTTGACATGTGGACTGAAAACTATGTTTGGCTTGTCATCTTCTAAGTTGATGACATCGGCTTGGCTTTCGTCTTCTGAAAAGCTAATCATCTTGGAAATTTGTTTTCTATATATGGGATTTTTAGCCATTTCAACAAGTGGGATAGGGATTTTGATTTTGTTTATTTCATTTTGCAGACTAAAATTTCCTAGGGCCTTGTCGCTCTCTATGTTTGGGGCCTCCATTCCTTTCTTTTTAGCTTTTCTTTGTGGTGCGGATTTGGTTTCACTCATAGGGACTTGTGTTTTCACGTTGGTTGTTCCTACTGACTTTGTCTTGATAGGTTGTGTGTTAGTAGTGTGGGTTTTTGCAATCTGTTTCTCAGCAACCTTTGGAGCCGCTTCATCAGTTTCTCCCCTAGGCAAGATATTTTTTGTTGGGGTGGTTGGAAGACTCTTGTTCCTAGCTCTTAAATTGTATTTGTCTTGTAGTTCGTCTATAATATCATCTGCGATACCCTGATAGGTCAAATCTTCAGAAGTACCGTTGTTAACATTGTCTTCCAATCTAATTTCTTTATTTAAGGATTTTTCATAATCTTGTCTTGATAAATAGGGTGATTTACTATCGTCACCAAGATTATTTATATCCTCATCTAACTCTTCAAAATATTCTAGGTCTTCCTCTCTAATGAAGTTTTCACTTTTGAAGGGGGTTGGGATCTTTTGAAATCCTTCCTAGAAAAATGATCCCTTTTTTATTTATCTAGTTCCATTTTTGAGATCTTATTTGACAATTCTCTAACTAACTTAGCCATCTCGTCTATTTTATCTCCCAAGCATTTCCCCGATATTGAGGATCCACCTTGTTCTTTGAATTTCCTACTTTCTTTGTTCTCAGTTTCTATATTTGCTTTTAATTGCCCTGATGCCATCATGTTTGATTCGATTTCTAGGGCATCATCTTTCATTTTTGTGAGATATGTTGATCTCCTTTCTCTCAATAATAGAGTGAAAGAAGGATCAAAGGCTCAGCGAAAGTCACCTTTAATGCGGGTTGAGAAGGCTTGACCTCGATCGAGATTTTATTATACAACTTGTTAAACCTTTACGTGAACTCGAAAACTGATTCTGAGTTTTTCTTTCTAAGGGATCCAAATTCAGTTAGGTAATAGAGGTGGTCTCTCCTTTCCCCCCATTATCTGATAAAAGCATTTTCAAGTTCTTTGTAGGATCTTAGAGATCCTGTTGCTAAGGCTCGAAACTAGGTCCTCACCTGTCCTTCGAAAGTCTGAACGAGGAGTCTAGAATAGACATCTTCGCGTTTTATTCCAAGGATGACAACAAATTAGTCAAATAAATTTATGTGTTCTTGAGCGGTTAAATCTCCTTCCCCTGTAAATTTGGGAAGGCTTTTCATATAATTTTCGGGAAGGTCATGTAGGGGAACTGGGAGGACAAGGGGGGCATATCTGGAAGCTACCTTATTAAAGATTCTAGGAAGCGGTGCTTGGCTACCTACTGGTCCTCCTGGGGCACCGCCCCTAGCTCCTTCACCTCTGTGTGGAGCCATTGATGGATTTGAGGTTGAATCTCGGAGTGTGTGAGGAGAAGGCTCATGGAAGTTTGAGGCATACACTTCAGGAAAAGAGAACGTATTGTTTGAAAGGGGAAGCGAGATGGATCTCTCAAGTGTTTCCTTAATGTTCAACTACATAAAATTAGGCTGACAAATAGTGTGTATGGGTGAAATGATTTGTCTAAGGGATCTTCGTGATTTTAAAATCTTTTCCGGATCAGAGACTTGCGAGGTCTGCTTGTCGTCTGGGTTCTTTCTGGTGTTCTTTCGGGTAAAAGCCAATTAACTTATCGTGGAGTCACCAAGTGAAAAATGAAGGTAGCTTTAGAAGGTTTTTCTATCTTTGCTCACTATCAAATAAAGAAAGTGTCAATGTCATTCTTCCCAGGGAAAAGTTTCATTTCTTCGATCCCCGGCAACGGCGCCAAAAAGATGTTGTTCCTGATTTTATACTTTAAGGCTCTAAAGTATATCGTCAAGGCATCTGAAAAGATAAAGAGAATTAAGGGGTTAGAATCAATTGTGAAGGTTAAATCAGAGTTGGTTTCTCAACTATCTCTATCTAGCTTCCCATTGTTCTTGGATGCTGATATCTCTCTCGATAACTGCCCATGAGCATTCTAACTCGACCCGGGTAGTTGTTGTTTACAGGATGGTATTAAATAAGTTCAAAGAAATGCTAGTTTGATCTTGAAGGATAGGTTCTATGTTAGGCTGTCTATTATTTGGGACAGTCATGGGGAGTAAAATTTTATTGAATTATAAAAATTTTAGAGATTTGTTGCTTCAGTTTTGAGGGATGAAATATAAAAGGAATTTTGGAACTCAAAATAATAACACAATAACAATAGAGGTTGTTTCCTGTACTTAAAGTAATTTGATAATAGTAAAATAATAACAAAAGTAAAGCTGCCAAAAAATATGAGGCTTTAATCATGAAGGAATCTCATATCATAACAGAAGAAGGAGAGAAAAAAAAGATTTCTAATGAAATATAAAATATAACCATCCAAATGACCTACAGGTCTTGAAACTGCTGATAGCAATCACAGAGGAAAAACTGTAAATGATTAGACAATCAAATAAATTCAAACTACAATAGAAGTTTGAGTTAAACTATAGCTGATCATTCATTAGAAAGACATAGAAAGAAAGATGTTGGAAGATATTGAAAATAGAGTAAAGGAACACATAGCTTCAAGTTGATATAATTCATAATCTCTTCTGCATTATCTATATCACTGTAAATTGGAAAACTTCTAATACAATTGGCTCCCAAAAAACAAAAATCCCTTTCTCAGTCTTGTGAAATTATATTTATACATGATCACCAAATTTTGTTTTTTCTATTTGTGATTAACTAACTTCTGAAGACTAACAGTTACATGAATGTGAAATACTGAATCGTTTATATTTCTATCTTTTATCTTCTTTGATTAATTTTGATGATGAAATTTTCAAAATAATACTTTATTTCTTTGTTGATGAAACTCCTTCTTCTATTTTGAGACAATCAATACATTTTCCCAGGAGTTGCACCAACACCCTAGGAGCCTCTGGAATATCTTTCACCTCAAATAGGAAGAATTTTCTCTGTAGTCCTGGTAGACGGTCGTCAACTATCTTTCCTATAAACTCAATAGTTTGTAACTTTAAATTCAGCTTCACCATCCATCTGTTAATCTGTGTAACATCAATTACCTTTATTTGTGAGATTTCTATTTGAACTTGATCTAGATTCTCCTTGAAATTTAATTGATGCCTTTCAATGTTGATTTGTCCCAATAACCCAGGACAATTGTCTCTTCCAATGTTCAACGGAGCCTTATCTAGAAGATGGAAAATTGCTTGGCAATCATCGTTAACCTCTTTGGTTATTCTCTTGTTTTTGGCAATGCTTGCCTCCCAAACCTTGAATATTTTATCCCCTTTGATCTTCTCTGAAACATATAACTTTTGAGTCTTTCTAATCTCCTCTTTTGATGAAAGAATCACTACCTTTTGAAAAGTGGTTCTCGCTACTTTTGGTTCCCTCTCCTTTAAGAGGATATTGTCGAAGGATTTTCTTATCTCCTGAATGTAAGTCTGAATAGTTTTTATCTTAGAGATCAATCCCTCTTGCTCTTTTTCTATATTTGCATGTATTTCCAATGCCTAGGCTTGAAAGGTTTCCATCTCTACCACTTGATTTTGGATTGAACTCATCTTGTTCTGATATTGTTTATTCATTTCTTTCTGATGTAGGACATGTTCTTGACTGGCATGTATCTTCATGTTCACTTCATTTAAGCTTGTTCTTAGTATTTGAATCTCCTATATGCCACTGGTTCTGGCTCATTCTAGCCCTTTGTTTATTTCTAGAGTGATACTTCTTTTAGTCTCCCTTAATTGACTTTGTAGCTGGGCTATCATTTGGTGTTTTTGTTGTAACCTAATCCTCAAACTACTTACAAAGTGTAAATTTGTTGATGCGAAGGCTCCCAATGTGCCTGCTGTTTCTGTAGTGAATTCCCCTTCTTCAATATTTTCTCCAACTACGATGATCTTATGATTTTTTATCATCGTGTCCCCTCTTAGATGAATTTCCTATTTCAATATAGTCTTTCTCTTTTTACTGCAAAAATAATCGAATGAAGGAATTTCGTCTCTAGAAATAGGTTTGAGATCACTAACATATAGAGATCCCTCTTGGGGGTTTCCATAGGCAGACTGCAATGGGGTCAAAGAAGTAATAGGGATTCCAAGCTTTGGTTATACCGTTCCTTCTATTTTTTCGGGAAAATTCTCAGGGACTTCTGGAGATGTTTCCAACTCCTTTCCTTTCCCTGACTCTGAGTTGTCGATTTGTAGAACTTATGTTCTTAGTGAAGGCATTTCAGTCTCCTTCAAACTTTCATTTGTACTTTATTTATCTTGTGCATTTGATTCAAAACTTGGGGGAGGTCCTTCCTACTCTGGAGGGGGAACCGAGTATTCACCTTGCAATATCTTTGGTAAACAACTTCACCTATGGATTTGGAAGGTCATAAAACCAGTCTGTAAGTCAGGTGGTAATGCTCGTACCCTATTTAATACTTCCTCATAAGTTTTGACCTCTTTGAGCATATCATCATAATTAGACCTTTCATGTTCATAAGCTTTCATACCGCAGTGTATCAGGTGTTTGTTCACAAGTTGATAAGGGTCATGCTTTATGTGATCAATATTTACCATTTTGATTTCTTCGAGCACTTTTGCTTCCACCTTGGAATGGCCCAAGTTTAGTAATGAAAATTTCCCGATATGCACAGGGAAGATTGGCCAGGATTTCTTTTGAGACGCCTTTAGCTCTATTTCGATACCGCCTTTCACTATTTGGTGTGCTACCTCCCTCAATATTAGTCTGTCTGGGAGAAATTTTGGAAGTGCATGAGGAGGGACTGAGCACCCATAAACCCTGATGTAGGAGAAACTTTCTTCGATGAACTAGTCGGCTATTGCCCTAAGGTTTTCTGAGACTATCTCAGAGATGCGAGGAGGGTCACAGCCATGAAGCATTTTATGGATTGGTATTATTACGAAATGGCAAACCTCGTAAAATGATTTTTTTGCATTTTCTTCCCACGGCTCTGAATGATACTCATGAATGGGTTGGGGGCAGGTTATGCTCCAATTCCAATTCATCAGAGGGAATGGATTCAAAAAAAAAAATGGCATCCATTATGTATGATGACATGTAAAAGGCCACTGGTTGACCTTGGGCTTTTGGGGCTTTGTAATTTGAAACTTCTTTGGCCAAGTTATCAGATAAAATCTTGCTCTAGTTGAAACTATATCCTTCTGATGCCTCCTCTAAAAAGGGTACCCAATCCACAGGAAAATGATAGGGGTTCTTTTTTCCAAAGAGTTTGCACAACATCATGGCTACATAAACCATGTATTCATTCAAAGATGTGGTGGTGTAATTTCCGTGAGTGTCGGCCCTAAATTTTGATGGACATATCCACCATCCTTTGATTAAATCGGGATAAGTTTGGTCTGCCTCAGTACACTCCTTCCTTTGAAATTCAGCTATAAACTCGGCATTGTAAATATATTTAGGATTGGGTGAGAGTTTGTACATTACTTGGATATGTTTAGGTCTGAATGAGTTGATAACGACCGACTGATCGTTCAAAATACTTCTCATCAAAATATCAACCTTCTCTACAGCCCAACTGATCATGTCATTGTACGCCACAAGCTATGGACGTGCTGCAATCTTGTGAAGCTCAGATTAGGCTATGTCCCGAAGGTGATTCTCGGAATCATTTGGGGAATTTTTGATTTCATAGTCCAGAATTTCATAGATTTGCCTCTAGGATTTGATTGAGTCAATGGCATGTGGTGTTGTGTCAGATACGATATCTGCCTCTGGACTACAAATCTCAGTTTTATCTTCACTCTTCTTAGGTTCTTTATTTGGTTCCATGACTTTCGTATCAAAACAAAAACCTGTCACAGAAGAGAGGTGTATGAGTTTAGCTGAATGTGTCTTACACCTGATAGCATGAACCAGGATAAATTGCAAAACACAAACCTTTAATTATTTTTTAACTTATTTAACGATGAAGGTACTGATGCAACTGACAAGAACTTAATACCTTAAATGTAGTGAATTTTTCTGAGATACGCATTAGTGTCACATAAATCATCAGTTATCCATTATTAATGTGGTCGTATTTCAGCAATCCCAAATTCAAAATTTGAAAGATTTCATTCAACGGTACCGAAAATAAGAAAATACCTAAGAAGTTTAATTACCGTTAATCATGTTTTTAAAACAGAGTTAGTTCAATTAAACGTTGATTATAGTTTGAGAATTCGCGTTTCATGGTTTTGGGGATCGTGGATACATGAGGTATGTCATCGGTAAACCCCTATTCCCGAAATTGCGAAAGCACGATAAGATTAGGTTAGGCCTTAACTATCGTATTAGTAAATTAATTAATCAGGATTAAAAACTAACTTCCATTCTTTCCAGAAATCAGGGATTGGGATTTCCTAATTCAATATGCATGGAAAACATATGGTTTCAAGTAGACCCAAATCCCGAAAGATTTTAAAAAATTGTTAATCGACTCCTTTAGGGTTTAAATTACTGTGATTAAAAATAACATTACAGAATGCGCGTCAGGACTTTTAAAACACTTTTGGTTTTTTGTCGTTGATTATTTAAAGAATAAAGCTTGTCGGGATTTCAGTACCGGGCTTTTGGAAATGATATTGAGGGTTATGCTTTATGAAAAGCCACAACCCAAAAAAGGAAAGTTTTAGTCTTAGAGATATAAAAAAAATAAAAACTGTTTCAACATAAGCTCCAATTGGGGACCTCGTCTCCTTGTGGGATGAGAAGAATGATTAGACTTAGTGCCTTTATTAGGTAAATGGAGTTAAATGCTTCTTTCTGTGAAATTTGCTTAGGAAGGGGATACAGAGGGAAAAAGAGATTTTGTCATTACTCCTGAAAAGATTTTCAAAACTCCCATGTGTTGTAAACTCAGTTGCAGCCCCATTCATGATCTTCTCCTTCTTGCTACTAAATTCAGGTCTGCTTTAAGATGATCAAAACAATCCTAGGAAATCCAATAAATCTTGCAGCTTTTGGCTTTCATCAAACGAATTAAATTTCATGCTTTTAATCGGGGAGCCCTGTCTGAACTTGGGATGCAGATCCATTTCGAAAAGTCTAGTAACCAGAGTAGAGTAAAATTTACGTATGACAGCCTTACAGATACCTCAGATATTGCTTCATTTCCAGCGAGTCTGTTCAGTACCTCAGTGAAGTTATCTGTCCCTTTTTATTGAATTTCCTTTCACCACTTCCAATCATAATTATGCATTTAAATGTTGAGATGAGGGAAATCATTTATGAATTTCCTTTCATCGTCTTCTTGGAATAGATGGGGGCAATCAAATAGGAATTTCCTTTCACCATCTGTCTTATATTTTACTTTTTGAACACGAAGTGGGGGCAATCAGTGGTACTAAGTATATCATGGATGATACCTGTGTAAAATTTGCAGTGGAGGTCTGTCAACATGATTTGATTACCCTGGACCAACCTTTTCTTAAATTTCAAAGCACCTTAGCCCGTAGGGAAAATGGGAAAGATTACTTCTAGGGGCCTTCCTTCGAGCAAGCCTCAATCCTTAGAAAACTGTTAAGAAACCTAGGTGAGTCAGGATCAACCTACGCATAACTTTGTTTAGTCAGAGAGTGAGGATATATGAGGACTGACTTACCTTTTAAGATTTGTTTTCCAATTTCCAAAGCTAAGACGTAATCACTTCTCCCTCTGTGGGAAACCCAGAAAGATGCTTGGTTTTTTAAGAAGGAAAAACTGAGGGCAGAAAGGGGCGATGGAGAAAGACTTGGAAATTGAAAAACTGGGGTCATGGATTAAACCCAACTCTTGGAACCCTTTCTCGGAGACACTTTACTCTCTCTGCTTATTTTAATTACCTCTTATCTTTATCTAGGTGAAATTCTTAGGACCCAGAGTAAGAAATCATTCTTTTGGTGACATATCGCACTTACAAGACCATCGCCACACTTTAGAGACCTTCGTTTGAAAAATAGACTTCTCTAGAATTCACACCTTTGTCTTACCATTTTTGTTCTCTTTTGAAATAACGGAAAATCTTTTCTATCACCTGTTTTCGGTGAATTTATCTTCCGATATATGGTCGTCTATTTTCTCCTTTTGCTTGTTTGGGTTGCAAGACGGGATCCTGTAAGGGAACAATATGAAGAGTATCATGGCTTTAAAAGAATTGAATGCATTGAAAATTTTGTATCTCTACTTATAGAAAAACATTGACCTATTTTATTTTTAACGAAAGTAGACTTACCAAAAAATTATGATGTAAAAAAGAAAACACAAACTGGTATATACAGTGGGAATTTTGGAAACCAATTATTCCATATAGTGTTTTAAATAACGCCCATTGACAGGGGCGTTGAGGATTTTACCATCGAAATTCTCTAATAGAAACAATTTTTTTCCTTCAAGAGTTGTAACCTTGAACGGTCCGTACTAGATGTGATCGAATTTACCATGTTTTGATGAGTCCTCCTTCCTAGCATCCCATTTTAAAACCAAATCTTCAGGGATAAAATATCTTTCTTTGACCTTACGATTAAATAACGCTTTCATGTTGTCCTAGTATTTCTGCAACCTTTCGTCCACTTTGGCCCCGTGTTGTTGGACTTCAATCAGTTCATTTATTCTTCTTGTGACATGATTTGGTTCTTCTTTCTCATCTTGCCTTATAGGTAATACTACATTAGTCCCATACACCATTTGGAAAGGAGAAGTGTTGATAGACTTTTTCGTGCCTATCCGATTTTCCCACAAAGTGTATTTCAAATGCACATGCCAAGATTTCTTATTTTCGCTTAACACTTTCTTAATTATATTGATTAGGCTCTTGTTTGAAGACTCGGCCAACCTATTTCCCTGGGGGTAATATGTCATGGAATGACCAATCAGGATATTGTACTTTTGGCAAAAACTGACCATAGCCATAGATTTAAAGTCATGGGCATTATCTGTGACTATCTTTCGGGGGCAGCCGAATCTAGACAAAATGTTCTCTTCTAAGAAATATATTACCACCGAATCCGTATCCCTTCTAGTTGGAATAGAGTCCACCCATTTGGTGAAGTAATCTGTAGCAGTCTGGATCCATTTATGTTGAGTGCTAGAATGAGGATTAATTTTGCCTATGAAATCTAATCCTCATTGTTGAGAAGGGGCTTCTGTTTTAACTGGAACCAACAACATCGTTGGGAGTTTATGCTTGCCTACGAACAATTGGCAAGGGTTGCAAGCTCGGACCTTGGTGTTGACGTTTGAGAAAAGTTTGGGCCAATAATATTCTGCCCTCAGGATCTTATAAGTCATTTCCCTCTAGGCGTGATGTCCTCCACACACTCCTTCGTGAAATTGGCTTATGACCTTCTCTATTTCTGATTCAACCAAACAAACCAACAGGAAGCCAAGTGGGTCCTTCCAGTACAGATGTGTTTTGGATATACAGTACTTGACCACATGCAGCTTCAGCATTCTGGCTTTAGATGGGGGTAAGTCACTCAGGCACTTCAAGGTCAACAGGTAGGACACTATGTCTTTTTACCAATCTAATGAAGAAAACTTCTCTTCGATTCTGATTTCAGTTATTTGTTCATCGAGCGTGTTCATGTCCACACACTCTTCACCTCCCTATAGGCCATTTATTCCGAGAGCACTGAAATTTGATTCAGATAAGAGTTTGAAAAAGAGAACGTATTGTTTGAAAGGGGAAGCAAGACAGATCTCTCAAGTGTTTCCTTAACGTTCAACTACGTAAAATCAGGCTGACAAATAGTATGTATGGGTGAAATGATTTGTCTAAGGGATCTTCATGATTTAAAAATCTTTTCCGGATCAAGGACTGGCGATGTCTGCTTGTTGTCCAGGTTCTTTCTGGTGTTCTTTCAGCTAAAAACCAGTTTACTTATCGTGGAGTTTCCAAGTGAAAAATGAAGGTAGCCTTAGAAGGTTTTTCTATCTTCGTTCACTATCAAAGAAAGAAAGTGTCAATGTCGTTCTTCCCAGGGAAAAGTTTTGTTTCTTCGATCCCAGCCAACGATGCCAAAAAGATGTTGTTCCTGAGTTTATACTTTAAGGCTCTAAATTATACTGTCAAGGCATCCGAAAATATGAAGAGAATTAAGGGGTAAGAATCAATTGTGAAGGGTAAATCAGAGTTAGTTTCTCAACTATCTCTTTCTAGCTTCCCATTGTTCTTGGATGCTAATATCTCTCTTGATAACTACCCATGAGCGTTCTAATTTGACCCAGGTAGTTGTTGTTTGTAGGATAGTATTAAATAAGTTCAAAGAAATGCTAGTTTGATCTTGAAGGCCAGGTTCTATGTTAGGCTCTCTATTAATTGGGACAATCATGGGGAGTAAAATTTTATTGAATTATAAAATGTTTAAAGATTTGTTGCTTCAGTTTTGAGGGATGAAATAGAAAAGGAATTTTGGAACTCAAAATAATAACACAATAATAGTAGAGGCCATTTCGTGTACTTGAAGTAATTTGAGAATAGTAAAATAATAACAAAAGTAACACTGTCGAAAAATATGAGGCTTTAATCATGAAAGAATATCATATCATAACAGAAGAAGGAGAGAAAAATGAGATTTCTAATGAAATATAAAATATAACCATCCAAATGACCTACAAGTGTTGAAACTGCTAATAGCAATCACAGAGGAAAAACTGTAAATGATTAGACAATCAAATAAATTCAAACTACAATAGAAGTTTGAGTTAAACTATAGCTGATTATTCATTAGAAAGACATGGAAAGAAATATGTTGAAAGATATTGAAAACAGAGTAAAGGAACACATAGCTTCAAGTTGACAAAATTCAGAATCTCTTCTGCATTATCTATATCACTGTAAATTGGAAAACCTCTGATACAATTGGCTCCCAAAAAACAAAAATCTCTCTCTCAGTCTTGTGAAATTATATTTATACATGATCACCAAACTTTTTTTTTCTGTTTGTGACTTACTAACTTCCGAAGACTAACGGTTACATGAATGTGAAATACTAAACCGTTTATATTTCTATCTTTTATCTTCTTTGATTAATTTCAATGATGAAATTTTCAAAATAATACTTTATTTCTTTGTTGATGAAACTCCTCCTTTTGTTTTGAGACAATCAATACATTTTCCCAGGAGTTGCACCAACACCCTAAGAGCCTCTGGAATATCTTTTGCCTCAAATAGGAAGAATTTTCTCTATAGTCCTGGTAAACGGTCGTCAATTATCTTTCCTGTAAACTCAATAGTTTGTAACTTTAAATTTAGCTTCACCATCCATCTGTTAATCTGTGTAACATCAATTACCTTTATCTGTGAGATTTCTATTTGAACTTCATCCAGATTCTCCTTGAAATTTAATTGATGTCTTCCAATGTTGATTTGTCCCAATAACCTAGGACAGTTGTCTCCTCCAATGTTCAAAGAAGCCTTATCTAGAAGATCAAAAATTGCTTGGCAATCATCATTAACCTCTTTGGATATTCTCTTGTTTTCGGCAAGAATTGCCTCCCAAACCTTGAGTATTATATCCCCTTTGATCTGCTATGAAACACATAACTTTTGAGTCTTTCTGATCTCCTCTTTTGCTGAAAGAATCACTGCCTTTTGAAAAGTGGTTCTAGCTACTTTTTATTCCCTCTCCTTTAAGAGGATATTGTCGAAGGATTTGCTTGTCTCCTGAAAGTAAGTCTAAATAATTTATATCTTAGAGATTGATCCCTGTTGCTCTTTTTCTATTTTTGCATGTATTTCCAATGCCCGAGCTTGGAAGGTTTCCATCTCTACCACTTGATTTTGGATTGAACTCATCTTGTTCTGCAATTGTTTATTTGTTTCTTCCTGATGTAGGACCTGTTCTTGATTGGCCTGTATCTTCATGTTCACTTCATTTAAGCTTGTTCTTAGTATTTGAATCTCTTGTATGCCAGTGGTTCTGGTTCGTTCTAGCCCTTTCTTTATTTCCAGACTGATCCTTCTTTTAGTCTCCCTTAATTTACTGTGTAGCTGGGCTATCATTTAGTATTTTTGTTGTAACCTAATCCTCAAACTACTTACAGAGTGTAAATTTGTTGATGCGAAGGCTCCCATTGTGCCTTCTATTTCTGTAGCGAATTCCCCTTCTTCAAGATTTTGTCCATCTATGATGATCTTATGATTTTTTATCATCGTGTCTCCTCTTAGATGCATTTCCTATTTCAATATAGCCTTTCTCTTTTTACTAAAAAAATAATCGGATGAAGGAATTTCGTATCTAGAAATAGGTTCGAGATCACTAACATATAGAGCTCCCTCTTGGGGGTTTTCATAGGTAGACTACAATGGGGTCAAAGAAGTAATAGGGTTTCTAAGCTTTGTCGATACCATTCCTCCTATTTTTTTGGGAAAATTCTCAGGGACTTCTGGTGATGTTTCCAACTCCTTTCCTTTCCCTGACTCTGAGTTCTCGATTTGTAGAAATTCTGTTCTTAGTGAAGGCATTTCAGTATCCTTCAAACTTTCCTTTGTATTTACTTTATCTTGTGCATCTGATTCAAAACCTGGGGGAGTTCCTTCCTGCTCTGGAGGGGGAATCAAGTATTGACCTTGCAATATCTTCGGTAAACAACTTCGCCTATGGCTTTCGAAGGTCATAAAACCAGTCTGTAATTCGGGTGGTAGTGTCCGTACTCTATTTAATACTTCCTTATAAGTTTTGACCTCTTTGAACATATCATCATAAGTGGACCTTTCGTGTTCATAAGCTTTCATACCGCAGTGTATCAGGTGTTTGTTCACAAGTTGATATGGGTCATGCTTTTTGTGCTCAATATTTACCATTTTGATTTCTTCAAGCGCTTCTGCTTCCACCTTGGAATGGCCCAAGTTTAGTAATGAAAATTTCTTGATATGCAGAAGGAAGATTAGCCAGGATTTCTTTTGAGCCGCCTTTAGCTCTATTTTGATACCACCTTTCACTATTTGGTGTGCTACCTCCCTCAATCCCAGTCTTTCTGGGAGAAATTTTGGAAGTGCATGAGGAGGGACTAAGTACCCATAAACCCTGATGTAGGAGAAACTTTCTTCGATGAACCAGTCGGCTATTGCCCTAAGGTTTCCTGAGACTGTCTCAGAGATGTGAGGAGGGTCACAACCATGAAGCATTTTATGCATTGGTATTATTACAAAATGACAAACCTCGTAAAATGATTTTTTTGTTTTTTCTTCCCACAGCACTGAATGATACTCGTGAATGGGTTGGGGGCAGGTTATGTTCCAGTTCCAATTCATCAAGGGGAACAGAGCCAAAAAAAATAGCTTCCATTATGTATGCCGATATGTAAAAGGCCACTGGTTGACCTTTGTCTTTTGTGGATTTGTAATTTGAAACTTCTTTGGCCAATTTATCAGATAAAATCTTGCTCTAGTTGAAACTATATCCTTCTGATGCCTCCTCTAAAAAGGGTACCGAATCTGCAGGAAAATGACAGGGGTTCTTTTTTCCAAGGAGTCTGCACAACATCATGGCTACATAAACCATGTATTCATTCAAATATGCGGTGGCCTAATTTTCGTGAGTGTCATCCCTACATTTTGATGGACATCTCCACCATCCTTTGATTAAATTGGGATAAGTTCGGTCTGCCTCAGTACACTCCTTCCTTTGAAATTCATCTATAAACTCAACATTGTAAATATATTTAGGATTGGGTGAGATTTTGTACATTACTTGGATATGTTCATGTCTGAATGAGTCGATAATGACTGAATAATCGTTCAGAATACTTCTCGTCGGAATATCAACCTTCTCTAAAGCCCAACTGATCATGTCATTGTATGCCACGAGCCATGGGCATGATGCAATCTTGTGAAGCTCGAATTAAGCTATGTCTTGAAGGTGATTCTTAGAATCATTTGGGGAATTTTTGATTTCATAGTCCAGAATTTCATAGATTTGCCTCCAGGATTTGATTGAGTCGATATCATGTGGCATTGTGTCGGATACGATATCTGCCTCTGGACTGCAAATCTCAGTTGTATCTTCACTCTTATTAGGTGCTTTCTTTGGTGCCATGACTTTCATATCATAATGAAAACCTGTCATAGAAGAGAGGTGTATGAGTTTATCTTAATGTGTCTTACACCTGATAGCATGAACCAGGATAAATTGCGAAACAAAGACCTTTAATTCTTTTTTAACTTATTTAATGATGAAGGTACTGACGCAGCTGACAAGAACTTAATACCTTAAATGCAGTGAATATTTCCGAGATACGCATTAGTGTCACATAAATCATCAGTTATCCATTATTAATGTGGCCGTATTTCATCAATCCTAGATTCGAAATTCGAAAGACTTCATTCAACGGTATCAAAAATAAGAAAATACCTAAGAAGTTTAATTACCATTAATCATGTTTTTAAAATAGAGTTAGTTTAGTTTAAACGCTGATTATAGTTTGAGACTTCGTGTTTCAAGATTTTGAGGATTGTGGATACATGAGGTATGTCATCGCGAAACCCCAATTCCCGAAATTGTGAAATCACGATAAGATTAGCTTAGGCCTTAACTATCGTATTAGTAAATTAATTAACCAGGATTAAAAACTAACTTCCATTCTTTCGGGAAATCGGGGATTGGGATTTCATGATTCAATATGCATGGAAAACATATGGTTTCGAGTAGATACGAATCTCGAAAGATTTTAAAAAATTGTTAATCAACTCCTTTAGGGTTTAAATTACCGTGATTAAAAATAACTTTACAAAATGCGCGTCAGGACTTTTAAAACACTTTTGGTTTTTTTCCGTTGATTATTTAAAGAATAAAGCTTGTCCAGATTTCCATACCGGGCTTTTGGAAATGATATTGAGGGTTATTCTTTATGAAAAGCCGAAACCCGAAAAAGGAAAGTTTTAGTCTTATAGATAAAAAAACTTTAAAAATTGTTTCAACAATGGTTAAATGCACATTTGTTTTTTCGTGTCGTGAATATTCTACTGTGTTCTTTGTCTAAGTTTCTTTATAAGTTAGCCTCGATTTTGTAATTTGCGTTGCTTGGTACTTTCGTTGCTATTTCCTATGAAAACTTCTCACACCATCTATTTTCGTCGTACAATGCTGACGTGGTATTACCAACTCAAATAGGTCGGGGTTTTTCAACAAGATGCGAGAGATAACCTAGAACTTAGGCGGTTGAGGTTGACAAGTATCAGGGATCATCGATCGGGGAGAAGTTCAATTGCGTAGTTTCATTGTAGGTTACATATTCGTAAATCCCCGATGCTGAAAACTTTTCAGCAGTTGGTGATATCCTTCCTCTACTTGCATGACGCTTAATCTCTTTGTCTCTTTCCGACACTGACGAGGGCCGGTCATCGATGATTTTAGTGTGTATCACCTATCGCGTAATTACGACTCCTATCTACCGATGCTGATGGAGGTCGGGGCTCAATGTTTTAGGTCCTCTTGGGCGAAATTTGTCATCTCTAATCCTTCCCGATGTTGAATTCCTTTAGCGTGTCGAGGATAAGTTTTGATTTTTGGTTCTTTAATTAAATGTTAGTATTTGTTAAGTCATGATGATTATCACTTTCTCAAGCAACTTTGAAAGGATTAAAATGAAAAACAGAAGACGAGTAAAGGCAACATTTCCATACTAAGATCGAATTTGACATTTACAAGAGATCAAGTGGTACCCAAAAAGTGAAATTTGACATAGAATTTTTAGGGTGTGTTGAGTGCTCAATAGGAGGATTGAACCCATACCTCTACTATAATAGAGGATGGTTCTAACCAATATGCCATTGGTTACACATTTAGCGAGATTCTTCTATAATTAGAATAAGTTGTCATTAAATCTGCATGGAGGTTTGGAGGTCGAGCCTATATATTGGGCACAGATTTCTATGTATACACATCCCTATGTATGGATCTCGAGGTATGCACAAATACTGAGACATGGATTTTAAGATAAGGCACAAATCCCGAGACTATATAGATGGTATAGAAGTATGTTCAAGTACAAGTTTAGTTGGTGTTGCATTGTAAAGCGTGCCAAATGGTACCTTGACGAAATTTCAAGTGTTTTATATAAATTTTTCATGATTTTTCACAAGGATCATGAATATGATGTATTTTTGTGATTTGAGGTCATTTGTAAAACTATTTTCTCAATTTTCATTAATGGGCATTTAATGCATTGTTTTGTGTGCCAAAGAGCATGAAGTTGAGCTAGTCTAGAAATTGGTCGACTTTACAGTCAAAAGTTTCATAATTTCAAAAAGATTTCAATGGTGAAGTTATTTTCTTTGTTTTAGTAATGGAATTTAAGAGCATCCATTAAATTGGCATATGTGAGTAATTTTATATGTGTTTTTGGTATTTGAGATGGAGAAGGCAATTTTCATTGGATTGAATGGAACTTGAAGAGGAAACAAAAGTATGTAATTTGAGTTTTTTTTTTTTTTTTTTATGTTGTGTCATATAACTATCATTAAGAAAGATAATCTTTAATTTATGAGTTTTGGGGTAAAAAAAACATCATCATAATTCTACAAACCACCCCAATATGATCAATAAATTATTCTAGATTTTATACCATGTCATATTCGTATGGATGTATACCTTGAATAGAAGCAATCAGGTACAGATGATAATAGTACAAGAAGAATTATTCTTCAAGGAAGGAGTGGAAATGGATAGAGTATTGAATTAGGGACTTCTAGTACAGATACATCAACAGTATAAGAACATAGATTCCAAATGGGAAAGGAATATATCAACATTCGACTTGGTTTCATATTGGATGAGATGGATTATATTCAGCAGAAGGAGATGGGAGTGGATGTTGAAATAAATGATACATGTATTGTAGAGATTCAATGAACAAGACTTTTTTTGTCAGGGAATCTATGAGCCAAAACCAGAGTTATATATCATACTAGCTACAGTTCCAGAGACCAGAGTCAGAGCTATATTCCAAGAAGAAAACAACAATGCACTGATCTAGTACCTAATATCGATCACCCAATATGAATACTTATTCCCAAAAGAATCACCAAGATGGAATAGTGAAGAAGATTCATCACTAAGTTACTGTATCAGAGCATTTCAGTAAGATGGAAGAGTGAGTTAGAATTATCATCACTAAGTTGTTGAATATATATACTTTTGGAGGTCCAAAAGTTATTCAGTGGGAAGGTGTGATCTAGGAGGATCTAAGGAATGCTCATAGAGGTCCCAGGGGATCCATAATGTTCAAAATTCAATAGTCTCAAATGATCTCAAAAATGGCATCATTGTGTACAGGTCGTCATCATCTTTCCAACGATGCAAACGACACCTCAAATGGAGCTCGTATGCAAAAATTATAAGCAGTCAGAGTTCGAGGTCAGAATAGGCGAAAAGTTAAAGGTTAAATGATGACATCAACATAGGTCAAAGATGGCGTTGGTAATGACACACGACACATGTTTGTATAATAGTGATGTGGTAGAGTTTGTCAGTAGTTGGTTTGGCATCCAAGTGGTCTAGTTATTTAATGACATGTGGCATTTGAACACGCAATGAGAAGCTACCACGTGGTAGCTTCCCATTGGCTAATATTGGTTAATGTGTATAAAATTTTGGAGTCAACAGGGTTTGAACCCATAGCCACCAAAGGCTTAACACAAGATCCATTATCAACATACCATTACATGATTCTTAACTCATATGTGGTANTATATATATATATAAAGGTTCGTTTGAATGGCTAAAGGGTCGAGGGCCTAAGCCCTTGACCCTAGCCTTAGTTCTTAGTTATATGCCATATCACATGACCCATACCATAATACTCGAGGGTCTTAACATAGATATTGAACGAGAGTTTTTTTGGCATATATATTATATATAATATATTATATATATGTTGTATTATAATATAACCACCAATGAATATATTTGTAACTACCCACCATATATATCATATGGATTGGAACAAATAACCAAATGAATATTCATGGAGGGAGGATCGAACCCATACCTCCACTATAATAGAGGATAGTTCTAACCAATATGCCACCGGTTCAACATTTAGCAGTATCCCACTATAATTAGAATAAGTTTCCACTAAATCTGCATGGAGGTTTGGAGGTCGAGCCTATATATTAGGCCTGGATTTCTATGTACACACATCCCTATGCATGGATCGCGAAGTCTACAAAAATAAAAAGACATGGATTTTGAGATAGGTTATGGATCCTAACACTATACAGATGGTACAAAAGTACGTGTAAGTACAAGTTTAGTTGGTGCTACACTGTAAAGCATGTCAACTAGTAACTTGACATAATTTCAAGTGTTTTATACCAATTATGCACTATTTTTCTCAAGGATCATGAATACGAGGTCTGATTTGTGATTTTAGGTCATTTTAAAAACTATTTTATTGATTTTTCATTAATGATAATTTAATGCATTGTTTTGTGTGCCAAAGAGCATGAAATTCAACTAGATTAGAAATTGGTCAATTTTGTAGTCAAAAGTTTAATAATTTCACAAGGATTTCAATGGTGAAGTTATTTTCTTGTTTTGAGTAATGTAATTTAAGAGAATCCATTAAATTGGCATATGTGAGTCATTTTACATGTGGTTTTGGTATTTGAGATGGAGAAGGAAGTTTTCATTGAATTGAATGGAACATAAAAATGAAGAAAAAGTATGTAATTTGATTTATTATATTTTCCATTGCATCATATCACTATCATTAAGAAAGCTAATATTTAGTTTATGAGTTTTTGAGTAAAAATCACATCGTCAAAATTCTGTAAACCACCCCACTATGATCAGTAAATTATTTTGGATCAAGTTAGATACTGCTTGTATATATGTGAGGCAATAAGTGTTGTCTAAGGATTTTTGGATCAACCCACTAGAAATTTTGAAGGCTTCTAGATCCACTGACTACTACACTATAGTTTTGTTAACTAGACAATTGAATCATGTACCAAAACTAACTTGTAGTTGAGCACAAGTTTTGAAACACCTAATCATTCAAGTAATGGTTAATTTGATGTAATAATTCCCTCTACAATGGACATTTGTCTTCCCATATGGGAAACTAATTCAACTACAGTTGTGGGCATTGATGTAGGAGATATAAATATATCAAGGAAAAAGAGAGGTCATAAATAGTGTGGTAGTGTTCCTATTATTGTTGTCATGTTTACAGGGAGAGTGTGCTTGTCATTAATGGCAAGAAAAACAGTGAATCAAACCTTGAGAGAGCAGAAGACGAGAAAGCTCAGAATAGATAGCAGTTTCCAGAAGTGCAGATGAGGTCCAAGAGATGGAATCGCATGAGGAACAAAGGTCGAGGCATGTGAACACTTAGAAAATATTCTAAGTCAGAGAGATCAGAAGATCAGTAGGAAGAGAGATAGTGGCCATTGGATCACCTATCCAAAGTACCAACAACCTTCATATTGAATTAATGGAAGGATAGGATAAGCGGGGCAAAACAATTGATAATTTGATTATCCAAATACCTGTCAGTCGTCAAATCAAACCCGAATTCCCGTCAGTCATTGGATCATTCTACGTGGAAGGATAGGATAAGATAGAAGAGCTACAATGCAGATAGATCGAGCCATCAATATAGGATCATGATCAATGAAAAAACATTTAGTTCGGGTATAAAGATGCGAGGGGGTTAAGCTCCGAAAAAATCTCACTTCAAATTTTTCAGTTTGAGATTTGAAAAACCTAAAGCCCGGAGAGCTGGAGAGCTAAAATACATCCTCAACCATCGGATCATCTGAAGTACATCGCAATCATCAGATCATTTGAAGAAGATCTCAAGTGTCATATCATCTGAAGTAAATCTAGGCTGTTTGATCTAGAAAAGACATGGCGTAATATTGTGGACTTCGGGTAAAGTCCCGAAGTAAGCCTCAACTGTCTGATTCAAGGAAATGTGGTAGATCACATCAACAAGGATATGTGGTAGACCATGTCAGCAAGGACATGTGGCAGACCATGTCAGCAAGGACATTTGGCAGACCACGTCAACGAATGACACGTGGAAACCACTCATCCCGTTCCAGGTCAACATGTGACATGTGTAATGTTACGTCACTCAAGAAGATTTACTTCAGGATTTTGATCACCAACAAATGAAAAAACATACAAAGTCCCAAAGACCGAAGTCACGAAGAGATGAGGTGCCAAAGTGTTAGAAAAACAAGACCGTGGAGCAATAAAATAAAACAAATGTAGAAACAAAACACAAAAGATACACAATACAATAGAGACACAACTTTACGTGGTTCACCCAGTGTGGGCGATGTCCACTAGAGAAATTTCTAGGTCCTTCCTTTATTATTATCCATCTTATGAAGGGATACAACCTACAACAAACCCGCTGTAACTTCCTCTTCTTTCTCTCACAGTATCCTATCACAGAATACAATATTCTCCATCAACTATAGCCACAATCCATTTCCCTCATAAAAGAGGGTTGCCTTCTAGGGAAAAAAGCCCTAACATAATCTCTATCATTAGATCTGTGACCTTATAATGGACGGTCCAGATTTACAATGAAATTACAATATACATTTACAAGGCGATTTTTCATTCGGGGGCTTCGCCCCTGAACCCTCGCTGGGGGCCCACTTGCCCCCAGACCCCCCAGTCGGGGGGATAGCCCCTCGAACCCTGCAGAGGGGGTACCCCCCCTTTGCACTCCCCCGCGTGGAAGAGTGTACATACTGTTGGACAACTGAGAGGGGGGGGGTGAATCAGTTGTTATCGTGCTTAAACAATTATGCTTCTTTTAAACTCTTTGCAGAAACACTGAATGATGATCACAATAATGCAAGGAAATAAACAATGGCACATTTAGCATCAGTCACATATATGAGAAACACAGAGACAGATATTTCCCGAGGAAACCCATACAGGGTAAAAACCTCTTTTTCTTTATATGATAAGTAATAGTTACATTCTTTACATTATCATACATATGAGCACCAACTCATAATGAGGCTACAACCTCTATTTTGCAAGCTGCAACTTGCTGAGAGCACCAACTCTCTGTTTTCTCTAGCACCCACTAGAAGGAAGAACCAACCCCCTGGATTCTCTAGCACCAACTCCCTAGTTTCTCTAGCACCAACTCCCTAGTTTCTCTAGCACCAACTAGAAGGAAGCACCAACTCCCTGGTTTCTCTAGCACCAACTAGAAGGAAGCACCAACTCCCTATGTTCAAGCACCCACTTGAACCTTCGAGGACACCAGTCCTCCCTAGCACCTCCCAACCACCCTGAATAATAAATTCTTTGTTACTAAAACTTATTACAACGATATAACATTATTCAATGGATTACCAGCCCGATTGTTATTCTGTTACACTGCTCTGCCCTGTCTGCATCAGTGTCTTCTACACGCCCCTTGCACTTTCTATTCTTCTGCCTTTTATACTCTCTGCACCATATCCCTTCAATGCAACCTTCCTCTATCGTGCATTTGTGCTCCTACGCTCTGCCTCCTTGCTCACACTTCAATCCTCCCCCACGAAAACAATGCCCATCTCTTCTTTGTTCCTCATTCTTATAGTACCTGTGCTCCTTGTGCATGCAATATTCGCAATGCCTATGCATGCACACTCCGCACCAAATCCCTCCACAACTTGAGTGCTCTGTCTGATCATCATCACGACTCTTTAGCTTCTCTGGTGGTTCAACCCATGTGTCTATCATCACTAGGTGTTATGCTGAGATTCCTTTTTCTCTCTGGCAATTGAGACTCTTCGTCTTCTCTGTTACAATCGAGCTCACCCTCTCTGTTTCAACTATAGGCTTCAACGCTCATCCATCTGTCAATCCCTTCTAAGAATAGTCTTCCTTCACTGGATGAATCTTGGAGACTCTTCATCTCCTCTGGCAATCACACAGAGGTCTCTTCGAATTCTCTAGCAGATGCCATCAATGGTTTCTGGTAGTTTCACTGTGTCATGCATCAGTAGCCCTCTGATCTCCTTCAAGTTTATCTGCACCGTTGGATGAACTTTATTAATCTTTCCTTTAAATCGAGTTTCGACATTTCTTCATTCCTATGCCCAAGTGTCTTGACACTTCATGTCACGATCTCTGAAGCTTCGATATAGAGTTTTTCTATGCTATCTCCTTCCTCTATATGACCATGGCCATGACCAAGAGCTTATGCTTAAAGTTCTTTTCGCAAATTCGTGTTTCGTGAATCTGGAGATGAGGCATCTCAAATATCCAAGTCGCAATCTCTAAAACCCTGAAATGGAGCTTATCTAGACTGACTCCTTCCCTTCTCGTGACCAAGGGATGTGACCACAACCTTATGCATAAGGCACTTTCACGATTTTTCATTTCGTGAGTCTGGAGATGAGGCATCTCGACTCTCCAAGTTGCGATCTCTGAAACCCTGAAATGGAGCTTATCTGGATTGAATCCTTCCCTTCTCATGATGAAGGGCTATGACCACAACCTTATGCATAAGGCTCTTTCGCAATTTCCCATTTCATGAGTCTAGATATGAAGCATCTCGACTCTCTAAGTCGCGATCCCTGAAACCCTGAAATAGCGTGGGATCAACGGTCCCGATCAACACTTGATCTGATGGCTCAGATAATGTCGCGATTTCGCATATCGTGATTTCGACATTCCTGTTGTTCAGTGTTCTTGTCACTTCAAATTCTCGATCCATGAAACTCCAAAATGGATTCGGATCAATGGTCCAGATCACATCTTGATCTGACAGTTGCGATTAATTCACGATTTTGCATATCGCGATATCGAGATTCCTGTGGTTAATATTCTTTGACATCTCCAACACTCGATCCTCGAAACCCTGAAATGGACTTGGATCAATGGTCCAGATTCAATCTTGATTCAGTGGCTGTGATTAAGTCACGATTTTGCATATCGTGAAATCGGGATTCCTGTGGATGATATTACTTGACACCTCCAACTCTCAATCCCCAAAACTCCGACATGGACTGGAATCAACGGTCCAGATTCAACCTTAATTTGATGGTTGAGATTAAATCTCGATTTCGCATATCGTGATTTCGATAGGTTAGGGAACATCATTCCTTTGACTCTCCAGTCAGCGAACTGACAATCTATCCCCACGTGTCCTCCTTGAAGATGGACGGTCCTCCTTCTTTCGGGATTTTGTGAGCCCTCTACTCCTTGCACCTTAAAGAACGTATAGGTTCTCCTCGATCCAACAGTGGTCGGACCCTGTGCTCGGATCTAACACCCGAGATCTATCCTCCATATCTGTGTGCTCCTCTTGTCTACATTGAGATCTAACGGTCATCAGGAATTCGAGATGGGATCCAACAATCACCGACACTTCTCCTCCAAGCTTATGCATCCTCCTTACTTGGAATAATTTCTAAGTGTCAAAGGCCTCGACCTTTGATCTACCTGTGATCCTAAGTACGCTATCTCCCTTGAGCTTTAGCCATGAGTTAACCTCGTCCCTAGTGCACACCTACGCACTGCATTCGACTCTGCGCTAATTCCTCCTGAGCTTACTTTGTTCATGTTTTTCCATCGATGCACACTCTGATCCTACCATCAATGACAAGCACATACTGCCTATAAAGCATGCCAAGCATCCTCTGCTCTATCTCTTCTGATCTTATTGAGCTTTCTCTACAACATCTTCCCAAAATAATTCTAGTGCCCGTGTCTTCCCAAAATACTTCTGGTGCCGGTCTGTTACATTCTTCCTATACTCATGCCATCTTCATTGTTGTACTTGCCATCAATGACAAGCATATGCTTCCTGTTAAACATTTTCCAACAATCTCCCCCTTTGGCATTGATGGCAACAAAGGCACCCAGATTCTTTTCTCCCCCTTTGACATCAATGTCAAAGAGAACATGCTCCCCCTGAGCTGTTGCAGTATTTTTAGGAGGTATTAGATATTAAACCAATGCAATCTCCCCCTGATGAGATGGACTCTCTCATTTGAGGCCTGCAAAATATTTGTATCTAAACCAGAGTCTTCTCTTTCTGATTCTTGGACCTATTCATCTTCAGCTTCCGTTGTATCCTCTATGGAAAACTCAAAATTTCTCACCTCTCTTACTAGGAATCCTTCATCAACCTTTTCTTTTCATGAGTGGATGACTCCCCCTGTCACTGTTATCTCTCTGCTTCTGACTAATTTCCTCCTTTGTTTCTAAAAGGTTAGCTTTCCCTGACAAGGTATTTCCTCTTGTTATCTCTATAGAATGTCATGTAAATCATTTTGTAAAAAAAAATGTTGTTGTTGAAGAGCTGTTGTCCTATTGACATACTATGTAATTGTAGCTCGTACTTTTCTCTTCAGCTCTTCGATGGTGTGACCACCGGCTGAGACCACATGCCTAAAGTATTTCTCAATTTTGCATTTCGACATTTCGGGACTCCTGTGGTTATGTTTCTTGCCTCTCTTGTTTATTGGCAGTACGACTGCCATTAGACCAAAACCCATGGGTGATTGGTAAACTCATCACCGCCATAGTTAATGGATCCACGGGAGGCTGTTAGACCATGTCACGAGTCCTAAAGGAGGTGTTGAACACCAATTCAACAATATCCCCCTCAACACCAATTGAGGGCTCTCAGCACCAACTAAGATACTCGACACCAATCGAATGGACTCGAACCCTTAACCTTTCGCTCTGATACCAATTTTTCTTTTTCACAGACAGAGGACCTATATCAGGTTTCTTAGGAGTACTGATTTCTTCCTTGTTGTATCCAATACCAGATTTGTCATTTGGTGATCTCTGACTATCCAAGATCTTATCTAGGGTCATGGAGCTATTTAAGAACTTGCTTTGGATGCTTTCCTTCTCAACCTTCAAGACTTTTGCTTCCAGCTTATGACATGGTTCTTCTCCTACTTCATCCATGGGGCAAATGCTAACTGAACATGTTTTTATTGTATCTGAATCTTCTTCTTTACTTGCAGGGGAGGATTCAATTTCAACATCATTAATTGTCCTTATGCCTTTATTCACCACTTGTCTCGAGTTTACATTTACCTTACATTCTTTGGACGTGAACACTTCTTTACTGCCTCTGTCACATTTTTGACTTGTACTGAGCAAATTATGTTTCAAATCATCCACAAGCATAACGTACTAGGCATCTCCTTTGTCATTACTCAAACTCATCATCCCTCTATCCTTGATTTTGCCTGGTTCATCATTTTCAAGGATCACATTTCCTGATTTGCTTTTACTTATGGACAATAGCTTATCCTTGTCTCCAGTCACGTGCTTGGAACATCCACGGTCTATATTTCCAGAGGCCTTTTGTTTTTGAGTTGAAAGTGCTTGACCACATTTTTCACTATCTTTCCTCTTCCATGTGTTGGTATTTCTATCTAAGAACTTTATCCTTGGATCTACTTTGTAGTTCTTGAGATGGAAGTTTGCAGCTTTGTGGCCAAAGTTGTGACAGTTATAGCATTCAATATCATTGTTCAATAGGTCAAAGTTATTGTTGCAGTGTTGTCTACTCATTGAATATTTATTAATCCTTGACCTCCTCAGTTGCATGTCTCTAGACTTAATCTGGAAATTTGCAATCTGTGATGTTTTGTTACTTTGTTGTATCATTCTTTGTTGTGGCAGATATTTATTTTTTGGAAATTTTAATTGCTCATGTCTAAGTCTAAAGGAACAATTTACAGCTTTGTGACCAAAGTTAGAACAGTAGAAACAATATCCATAGAAAAATTCTTTGTACCTGGAAAATGGTTGTCTTCTTTGAGAAAATTGATTTCTTTCATGTTGATGATGTCTTTGAGCAGGGAGTGCATTCTTTCTTTGTTCTACAGATTCAGTCCTGGCACTTTTTTCTTTACTTGTCCTGGGCGGCTGATTGTCTTCCTTTGTTTCTGCAGGTTTGCTATTGTCATTGGTTGTACTTTTGACAAACTTGATGGGTTCTTCATTTCCTGGCTTCCCACTGCTTGATCCCTCTTCATAACCCAAACTAGTTTTCAGCTTTGGATTCCTTTGCTGATTCAGAATGGTGGCTAATCCTTCTGAGGCTTTGATACTTGACAGATTCTAATTATACAAGGCTTGAAATTTCTCCATTTCTTTCCTTGTTTTCACTATTTCTTGTTCCAGGGCTTCAGATCTTGCCCTCTTTTCTGATAGCTGATGTTTTAGAATATCCTCGATTTTCTTTGCCTCTTCTAATTTCACTTTTAGCAGGGCAAGGTCTTCATCAGGTTGTTTACTTTCTTTCTCGAACTATATCAGCAATTGTTTTTTCTTTTTGTTCTTAATTTTGAGTCTGTCAATCTCTTCCAGTGCACTGATCAGTTCTCCTTCCATATCAACCACAACTTCTTCATCATTCTCATCACTGACTATGCTTTCATTATCATAATCCTCTTTGGCCATAAGCATGAAGTCATTTACCTTGTCTTCACAGGAAGAGTCAGTATCGGTTTCTTCTGAGGAGTCATCATTGTTTACACATAAACTTTTCTTTTTATCAAATCTCTTGTATTTGTGCTTCTCTTCACCTTCATAGTTCTGATCATGTTTCTTGTGTGGACATTTATTTGCAAAATGACCTATCTTACCACAGTTGAAACATTTAAAGGGAAAATTACCTTGGTGCTTTCTTGATCCTTTCTTTAGTCTTCTCACAAATTTTGCTTCAATTTCATCAAGCTCATAATCTTCATTCTTATCTGCTTTAAATGATGCTTCTTTAGAGGTGGGTTTATCAGTAACTATCCTCATCTCATATGCAGTCAACGTTCCTAGAAGTTGATCAAAGGACAAAGTCTTTATATCATTAAGTTCTTCTATAGCTGAGACCTTTGGGTTGAACCTATCTGGTAGAGATCTCAAAATTTTCTGAACTAAAGAGGCTTGCTCAATTTTTTCACCAAGTGCTTTCATTGCATTTACTAGTTCTTCAACTCTCAGAAAATACTTCCCAATGGTTTCATATTCTTTCATATGTATATTTTCAAACTGTACTCTATAGGTTTTAAGCTTGGCATCTTTCACCTTCTCATTACCTTCATAATTGTTAATGAGTTTGTCCCACATTTCCTTAGGAGTTTGAAGATGCATCACCTTCACAAACTCAGCTTCTGCAAGTCCATTCAAGATAGCATTCATTCCCTTAGCATTAAAGATAAATTCTAACTTATCATCTTTGGAAGCTAGCACAATAGGATTTATGTATCCAGTCTCTACTACATCCCAGACATCAGTTCCTAAGTCCATTAGGTATGTTCTCATTCTAACCTTCCAGAAGGAAAAATTCATTCCATCAAATAGAGGAGGCCTAGTGACTGAAGTCCCTTCATGGCTTGTCATGTTTAAACTCTAGGATCTACCCTTAGATAGAAAGGGGGTCGGATCTGATACCAATTTATTGGCAGTACGACTGTCATTAGACCAAAAACCGCAGGTGATTGGTAAACTCATCACCACCAGAGTTAATGGATCCACGGGAGGTTGTTAGACCATGTCGTGAGTCCCGAAGGAGGTGTTGAACACCAATTCAACACATACTTCTGGTGTGTAAATACTTCATGGGGTATAAACACGGCTGAAAGTAAAAGACCTTTGAATCGGGAAGATAATCAGGCTCCACAACCAACACAAAGGACCAAAGTCGCAAAGGGTCGAAGTGTCGAAGGGAGTAAGATTCATAGTCGTGAAGTGTCGAAGTGTCGAAGGACTAAAGTCCTGAAGTGTTGAACACCAAATACTAGAAGAAGACCCTTTCCATTGATCACTAGGAGGGGTACGTGTCAAAAGATTACGCATTCGAGGGAAATACTATAGGAAGAAGTGAAGAAGAAAGGTTTGAAATCCTCGAAGCTTGAACAACCGAAGCATTTTGGATTTGTCGATCTATGAGAGGACAAGTGTCATTAGATAGAAAGTTCTGGGTAAAATGCTCGGAGGGAAGATGGGTGAGGAGAAACTAAAATATGATAATGTCGAAGGGAGAAGTCCTGGAGCGAAGGATATTCGTTGGATTAAGGAGGACAGATGTCAGCAAATCTTCCATTTCAGAGGATATCTAGTCAGAAGAAATGAGAAATTGAGATTTGAAATATTTGAAGTCTAGATACCGAAAGGAGATCTCGACCGTTAATATGAGAGGGACATGTGTCAGTGGATTGTCAACTCCGAAAGATTGACATACAGAGGAAATCAGGGTTTGAGAGTTGAAACTCCCGGAGCCTGGATCACGAAGTGAAACACAAATGTTGATTCAAGAAGGACAGATCTAAACCGTCAGTTCAGGAACACTGTCAAGACCATGAGATCGATGGTCCCATTGCATTGTGGGGATTTAAGGTGCACGAATGTTAATGAGATGAGGGCAGGCTACATCGAAACCATAGTTTTAAAGAAAGGACACGTGGACGCTCGAGGTAAATTGCAAGGCGAAAAGAAATTTGTTCTAAACCACATTTGGATGCGCCTGCAATTGGATGGTGAAATGAGCGCATTTCCCAAGTTCATATAGAGGGAGGATATAGCATGTTTCTAAGATCCACTTCGGAGTTTGAGAGATCAGGATTTTGAAGAGTCAAGGTGACTCACGATAAATGACCCAAAATGTGAAGTCTTGAAGTGATTGGCCCCAGGTCACATCCAGCGATCACGTGAAGGAAGGGGATTAGGAGACAAAGAAGCCAAAACCGACTGACTATAACTGACAGAGAAGATGAAGAGTTGTGACTTCCAGAGAAGCCAAAGAATCTCAAGAAAATGGCTACTGATGAGGAACTCATTCGACATAACCGCCAAAGAAGACAAAGAGTTGTCATGATTATCTGAAAGAGTTCTTAGCGTGAGTAAGACATGCATAACAGAGAAGATAGTGTGTTTTTTCAATGGTTATGCAGGTGGGTAGGAAGATACACAAAGGAGTACCTGAAGTGGAGATTAGAGGTGCAGCGTATAGAATGTAGAGGCAACACAGAGCATAAAATGAAGAAGATAAGATGAACAAAATGGGTGTCATGTGATGGAGGAAAGAGAGCAGAGCATAGAAGCAGAAAGATGCAGAAGTGGAACAGAGGATAGAAGATGAAAAAGGAAGAGGAGACTTGGAGTTGTAGTAGACCATATCAGAGATAGAGAAAGTAAGTAAAAGTTTTTCAAGATTCAATTAGGGTGGTAGGGTGGTGCTAGGGAGGTTTTTAGTCCTTTAAATTCTAGTTGGTGCTAGAATATATTCTGGGAGTTGTTGCTTCCATCTAGTTGGTGCTCTCTGCAAGTTGCATCTTGATATCATAGGTTGTAGCCTTGTATTTGAGTTGGATCTCAAAGACTGTGATGTACATGAAATTTGGAGCTTGATTGACATCCTAAGAAGGAGAGGTTTTTACCCTTTATGGGTTTCCTCGGGAAAATCAGTGTCTCTGTGTATTTTGTGTGATTGATCATTGTATATCTATGCATGTTAAGTTATCATCAACATATTAAATAATAATCTAGAATGAATAGAAAAAAAGGAAAATGTTTTAAGCTTATATACATAACTGATTCAACCCCCCGCCCTCTAAGTTATATTTCCAACAATTGGTATCAGAGTTGGTGCCTTTGATCAAAGGTAGATCCATAAGATTGAACATGACTAGTCATGATGGAAGTTCAACTAATAGACCCCCTCTAATTGATGGAACCAACATTTTCTTATGGAAAATAAGGATGAGAACACATTTAATGTCTTTGGGTGATGATGTTTGGGATGTCGTTGAAACGGGATATGTGAATCTTGTAGTCTTGGCCTCAAAAGATAATAAGCTAGTATTTATCTTTTATGTAAAAGCAATGAATTCCATCCTCAGTGGACTTGCTGAAGCTGAGTTTTTCAAATTCATGCACTGTGATTCAACAAAGGTTATGTGGGACAATATGATAAGTAGTTATGAAGGTAATGAAAAGGTGAAAGACGCAAAACTTCATACTCACAGACTAAAATTTGAGCAGTTAAAGATGGATGAAGAAGAAACTATTAGTAAGTAGTTCTTATGTATATAATAACTTGTCAACACTATGAAAGGCCTAGGTAAAACGATAGATGAATATTTTCTTGTCCAGAAAATATTAAGATCTCTTCCTGATAGATTTAACTCAAAGGTCTCTTCTATAGAGGAAATAGCTGATCTCAAAACATTGACACTAGATCAAATTCTTGGAACCCTAACTTCCTATGAAATGAGAATCACGAAAGGTAAATCCACTTCAAGAGAGGCATCTTTTAAAGTAGATAAAAACATGGACTCCAATATAGATGAGATTGAAGAAAATTTTGTGAGAAGACTGAAGAAAGGATCAGGAAAATACAAAGGTAAGTTGCCCTTCAAATGTTTCAACTATGGTAAGATAGGTCATTTTGAATCTAAGTTTCCTCACAAAAGAAAGGGTCATACATATGGCGATGAAGAGAAGCACAAGCACAAGAAGTTCTATAAAGATAATAATTTTAAGAAGAAAAGCCTTTGTGTAAACAATGATGATGATCCCTCAGATGATGAAAGCAGTGACTCTTCTATTGAAGATAAAATAAATGATATCATGCTAATAGATTTAGAAGATATAAACACTAAATATACAAGAAGTGAGCTTGTTAATTGTGAAGCAATAGTATATCTTTAAGGAGAAATTTTCAGTGCCATGGAAGAGATTGATAGACTTAGAGAAAAGAAAAGAAAAGAAAAATAGTTGTTGCTCAGGTATGAGAAAACATGCAAGGAACAATCTAAAGAAATTAATATGTTTAAGGTTAAGTTAGAAGAAGCTAAGAATATTGAATAAATCCTCAAAGAACAATTGAAGGAAGCTGAAACAAAAGGTGAAAAATTGGAAGGTGAAGTAGTGACTGTCAAAAAAGATCTAGAGAAATTTCAGACCTTATATCATCAGAATCTGACAAGTATTAAAGCCTCAGAAGGATTATCCTCCATTTTGAATCAGTAAAGGAATTCAAATTTGAAAACTGGTTTGGGTTATGAAGAGGGATCAAGTAGTGGTCAACCAAGCAACAAAGAATCCATCAAGTTTGTCAAATCTACAACCATTGAAAACAACAAACCTGCAGAAACAAAGGAAGAGAAACAACCACCAAGGAGGAGTGAAGGAAAAGCTACCAGAACTGAATCTGTAGAACAAAGAAATAATACACCCTCTGCTCAAGGAAATCATCAGCATGGAAGAAATTGACCTGCTCAAAGAAGACAACCATTTTCCAGGTACAAAGATTTTTTCTATGGATATTGTTTTTAATGCTCTAACTTTGGTCACAAAGCTTTAAATTGTTCTTTAATATTTAGACATGAGCAATCAAGACAACCAAGGAATAAATACCTATCACAAAAAATAATGAGAAATCCAATTAACGAACAACCAAACACTGCAATTCATGTGATGGCTAGGAAAAAGATGCAGATTAAGCATAACAATCATTATGATCCTTTATTCAATGAGCTAGAATGTTACATCTGCCATAATTATGGACATAAAGATTAAGACTGTCGCTTAAAGAACTATAAGCCAAATTCAAATCACAGAGTTGAAAATGTCAAGGTTTGGAAGAAGAATGAAGATAACAAGTGTGGATTGGTGTTGTCAGCTCAAAGACAAAAAGACCCCTAGTATATTGACAACAGATGCTCTAGTCATATGACAAGTGAAAAAAGTAAGTTCCTATCACTCAAGGAAAATAAATCAGGTAGTGTGACCTTCAGAAATGATTCTCCAGGAAAGATTAGAGGTAAAGGTATAGTAAGATTAAGTAATGGAAGAAGAAAATATGAAGATGTATTATTTGTTGATGGTTTAAAGCATAATCTTCTTAGTGTCAGTCAGATATGTGACAGAGGATGTGAAGTCACCTTCACTGCCAAGAATTGTAAAATAAAGATAGTAAACACCAGAGAGCTACTTGCAAAAGTGGTTAGAACCGAAAACAATGTATATGTTCTGAAGGAAGATAAGGAGAAATATTATTTAAGAAAATTTGATGAAAGTTGGTTATGGCACAGAAGGCTTGGAAACCTAAATTTTGATCATATTGTCAAACTGAATAATGAAGGTGCTGTGAAAGACCATACAAAAATATCTAATCCTAATAACTCTATATGTGAATTCTGTCAAATGGGGAAGCTGACTCGTGCTCAATTTAAATCAAAGAGTTTCACATATTCAGAGAAACCACTTCAAATTGTTCATATGGATCTGTGTGGACCATCATGAAAGGAAGGTACTGGAGGATAACGTTACTTTATGATATTCATTGATGACTTCTCTAGACTTATGTGGGTTTCCTTTCTGAGAGAAAAATACGATGCATTTGAGAAGTTCAAAAAGTTTAAGGTGTTAGCTGAGAATCAAACAAGAATGAAGCTAAAGGAAATTCGCTCAGAAAGGGGTGGAGAGTTTCTGTCAGGAGGCTTCAAAGAATTCTATGACAAACATGGAATTAAAAGAGAACATACTATTGCAGGTACTCCTTAACAAAATGGAGTTGTAGAATGCAAAAATAGATCAGTTCAACACACTAGTACATATTGTAAAAATTCTGACGTTCTATTTGCGGCGTTATGTACAAAATTGTCCATATTGTCGCAAAATAGAGGAAATTAAAAAAAATAAAAATTCATCTTGCTCGATAACATTGGTCTTGCCACATTGACATCTCTCTTGCCACGTTGACGTCTCTCTTTCCACATTGTCGTCGCTCTAGCCATGTTTTCCACCTAGTTGTCTCTATTGCCACGTTTATGACATAAACGTCTCTCTTGCCACCTTTGTGAAGATTGTTGTCTCAATTACAATGTTGTGGAAACTAGGTTTTCCCCCTCCAACGACCACCTTAGTATGTTGACCAAGTCAAAATAATAACGGTCACTTAGGTTTAAATATCGTCGGAATTGTGACATGATAAAATCTATAAATATGTTGCAATTGACGAATGTTGTGACAAGTTTTCTATAATAATGATGCTTCAAAAAGGGTTTGAGGGTCTTCTCAGTGAACAAAAAACAAGTATTTGTTCCAGTATAAGTCTGTAGGGAAGAATGTCAGAAAACATTAAAGCTAGGAAAAGAATTAAAGAGGGTCAAAAGGGTGACGGTAAATGTTATTGAGTGAGTCTGTCCACCTCCAATTCCTTCTCCCTTAGAGCCCCGTAATACATCTCACTAATCCCCAACAGGTAGTCCCTGTCCATCAACAACTACTGGTAGTCAACCCTCATCATAGACACTCTCTCTCTAAGAGTATGAAAGTCATCCATGGAAAATCCCCCATCTGAAATACCATGTGCCAATGATGCCCTCCATCAGTAATTTTCCACCAATGCATGTGTACTCATCGATCATAACTATAGAAATGGACATACTTCCACCGGATAATTGATGAATAACACAAGTGATGTAGGCACTTGTCCTCACTGTCACCCACATATTGGATTTCCACCACCCTACAAATGACCCAAGGCCAATGTTCAGGAAGACCCAACAACCATCTCATTTCCCGCACCACCTTTTGCAGGAATGGAAAACCTCCACTGTCAACAAATAAAACACAATACATCACATTGGCTTCATGGAGCCAATAACACAACGGGACTTGAAAAATGAAAACCACAAGAAATCACATCATCCACAAAGGATCTCAACGAATCAAATCCAACCTATATATACTAGATCTCGCAACCATCTGAAGAGCCCACAACACAACTCATGTGTTACCAATAATTTTCCCAAGGAATACAAATGTAAAGCCCTGCAAGGGAGCCACAACGATCGCCCAAACTCCACAACAAGTGGAGAAGAGTGCTCTTTCAAAGCGCCTCCCAAGATGAGTTTTCACTACACTTACCACCCATGTGCTGCTGAGCGACATGATAACAAGCCAAGAACCGACCAACCCTGCAAATGGCCCCGGGCCAATCTTCGAGTGGACCTGGTAGGTAGCTCCTTTTTATCACCACATCACCCATGGTCCTCATTTCCTCTTCCATCTTTTCTTGGTCCTCCTAGGGATAAACCCTAAGACACTTGGATTGTGAGAAGAAATACTAGGAAACATGTGGAAACACATGGATTATGATTGAATTAAAAAATTGAATATATATAGGAAATTATATATAAAGTTATTGTAGTTTCATAGGGAAAACATGGAATGATATATTAATGAGGGAAGAGAGTAGAATACATCCATGCTATAATGGTAAGTGAACTATGATTACATGAATTAGATGAGAATTATGGTAGAGTGTTAAAGTTTTTATGTTTTAGGAGGTAGTGTGATATATCTAGGGAGGTTACAAGAATCTAGGGAGGTTACAACCAATCCCCATTTTTCCTCAACCAATACATTTGACCAAAAATTGATGTCCAAGAACGAATCTACCTCAAAATCACTATAATTGACTGATTTACACCCTATTACATCATTACCACATCAAAAAGTAACATTTTACTTCATAGATGTCGAATTTGGCAAAACATTGCTGAAAAAACCAATTCCAGGACAAAGTGTAGCGAAACGGATAGAAAGCGTAGCGTGCTAGGAAAAATGGAGTTTTGGAGGCCTTCCCAAGGTCCAAATATAGATCTAAAAAGTGTTCTAGAAAGTTGGAGATGTCTACTAATTGATGAAATGCTTAAGAAACAAAATTGACATGACCTGGCCCTTCAAACTCATATTCTCCCAAAAGTACTCAGAAAACATAGCATGCTACTCCAAAATGTGGCAGAAAGGTCAATTTCAAGTGGTGTTTTGTTCTTCATGCATGCTATATTTGACCAAAATTTGCCTCCAGATAGTCCAAAGTGATGTATGAGTCATGAGGAGTCTGAAAATACAAACCATTTGTCATTTTGAATCCTCCATCAAAGATCTACTACTTGTAATGGCAACATTGTGCCTTACTGGATTCATAATGGCTTTGTAACAGTTGGTGTTGAGAATATGTTTGAATCTTTAGGAAACTATGTCACACTTCACTTTGAAGGACTGTGAAGAATGTCTTTGGTTTTCAAAAGCAAGTTGAGGAATTCCTATAAGACCCAGAGACACTAGAAAATGTTGTAAATCTTGCAGAAAGGTCTCTATAATGAGTTTCCATCTTATTTAAATGCAAAGGATTATGTAATGGGAATGACAACAATGATTTGCAGTATAAGCTAGGTATAGGCATAAATACCCCTTAGTTGATGCAGGTAGATTAAGCTTCAGGAGATGTTGAGCATGCATTAGTAAACATTGTGGAATGATACTTTTATCTTGAAGCAAGTTGCAATGAAGAGGGCTATTTAAGAAAGTCATTGAATTTTTGTTGGGAATTATGTTTATATGTTGTATAAGTTTAACTATAACAGTGACCAAACTAGGATCCATCCCTTTTCTTTGCATTTTACAAGGAGTTTCAGGGCATCCCTGACATGCCAATTTTGGGCTTAACTAACAATGGTTGCCTTTCACAACACTATGCTTACATAATAAATACTACCCAACTTAACCTGTAAAATCGTTTTTTCCCACTTGGTCTTTAGCTAAAGTTGAGGGTCCATTTGAAATGGTCAAATCTATCCAAATATCAAAATTCCCATCATTCTTATTTCTTGCACAAAAATCCCAAAGAAAGTGAAGGCCAACAAGCCTCTACCACACCCATTGAATCACCCTTGAGTCAATTCTATTGCTCTGATGTTAACTGATATTCTAATTCCCCTTGAAGTGAAGAGGCCAATTCTTGAATAAAGGTAAGAGCATGAGCCAAAAATTTCTTGAATACATCTAACTACTTGGTCCACTTAACACAATTGAAACACCAACAATGAAATATTGATCTTTCTCTTAACCTAGTTCTACTAGTTGCATCTACATTATTTCTTCCCATTCCGTATCTACAAATGCTTCCAACTACTACAAATCTAAGTGTCTTGGGTAGCCTGGTCTAAACTCTTAGAGATAATTTCTATCTACTAAGGTTGCATCATGTAGCTCAATGATTTTATCATCCACAACCTAAATCTCCTAAAACTTATCTCTCTTCTCCAAAGGATTACTGAGTGCTCGAGCCTCATTGTTTGGCATTGCTTTGAAAATGCCAATATTTAAATTGTTATGTTGTTGCATGTGATCTTGAGGCTTAGATATGTTTTGAGTAGATTTTAGAAGGAAATTGTGGCACCTATAGACTGTTACTTGTGTTTATTGTGGAATGTTGGTTAAGATTGGATTTTTGGTGTATTCCTTGATAATATTTGAATTTGTTCATGAGTTTACTTTATCACTTATGTCTTTCCTAATATGATTTTAGGTAGCAAGAGTCATACATATTTGTACATCTTGAGTATTGAAGCAAAAGGGTATATTGAATCGAATGTGTTGGATGGTTGTGGAAACCATATAAATGAATGTATGGAGGATGTAGTTGTCTTATGGATGAGATTTCCATATTTTCATGTGAGTTATGGAAGTATCTCTTAGGTATGTATATGTTGAAGAATTGGTGTTGATGAATATCACATACATAGTTATATTTTGTAATACGGTTTGATTTTGTAATTGGAATTTAATGTGGGCATACCTAGGGCATTCTAAGAGAACATGTTTTTTTATCATCAACCTTCTTAGTATAACAAAGATGATAAATGATCTTATCCCACGACATTTTAGAAATTGTCCAATGCCTTATTTCACTATGGAACTCATGAAAGTTTATCCTTATTAAACAAAATTTTAGGAGGTAAATTTTAAATGTATAATATATTTGTTTAAGTGGTATATAACACTGACTTAAAAACCTTGGGGTTTTTGTTTCAATAGTTTGATGAGGACATCAAGATAGGATTATGATTTTAAATATTAGGATTTTGATCTTAAAATTCTATTATGAGTATCCATTGGTTGAGTGATGATGGACCTTTTGTGCTAGTTGAATGATTTTTTATGGTTGAAGCTTTGATTTTATGTTTCCTAGGATTGATGTGAGATATAAAGGGTGTTAAAAATCGGTATACCTTATGTATTTTTTGTGTTAAATCAAAACTTGAAAATGACTTGTTCATTAATGGTTTACAATGTTTGACAACGAGATGTGACAGGTAATACCACAGAGGGAGTAATACCACAGAGGGTTAGGGAACACTTCAAACAATACCTCTGTGGCATATGCTTTGTGGCAAGGTAATACCACAGAGGGAGTAATACCAAAAAACTGGATCAGATTAAACCGTAAACCATAAGCCATGATCAAATTAAACCGTAAACCATGATCAGATTAAACCGTAAACCATATCTTGTTCATAAAACAAAGATTCTTTGTATGTTTCCTATGTGGTGTCTCAATCTCTCACACATGATGAATGAGCACCAAAGATAAATGTTATAACCTAAGGTCAGCCTCCATTAATTTTATCCCTTGATTATGGCTTAGGCCACAAGAATCATCCCTAGAGCACCAAACAATCTATAAGATCCATGGCCCATGACATTAGGGTTCATGAGCCATGCATTGGACCATAAGCCAACATGCAAGCTCTATATGGGAAATTTTTGTCTTGTAAATGGGATATGGTGGCCATTTTCAGATTTATAACATCAAGGGCCATTTTCAGATTTATAACATCAAGGATGTTTCTTTGGGCCTAGTCCTTGGCCTACATAGGGGATATTTAGCTTATAAGTGAGATATGGTCACCATATTAAGGATTGGTGCATTGGAGATGGCTCTTGGTGCCCATGCAATAGTTGAAAGCCAAAAGATAGGGTCTA
>ML814497.1:60902-78759 GCA_009831015.1 Picea engelmannii | reverse complement strand
AAAGGAGAGATAGAGACCTCTATTCTCTCATCATGATGATTAATTATTTTGTATTCGTCCTCTTGTTTTGTTGAGCTCTTAGAACTTGGGGTTTGGAGGGTTTTGGTGAAAAATCATAGGATTGGTTTCCAACGATACACCCTAACTAGTCATTTTGTGTGGGTTTTGGTGACAAATCCTAGGATTGGTTTCCAATGATACACCCTAGCTAGTCATTTTGTGGGAAGAAATCACTTTGATCTCTTCATTGGGAAGATTATACTTCTAATCGAGTTGTGGCTAAGATTTTAGGGTGTGGGGGCGAATTAGTGATTGTGGGACGGGCTCCTATCCTGCTGGGCACATTCTTTCACTATTTGGGCACACTCTAATCTAGATCTAAACCGAAAATACCTGTTGGGCATCTTTCTTATGTAGCTGGGCGAGTTGCATACAAACCTGGGCACTCTCATTGATGAAATATTGTAGTTGGGCGAGTTTATGAAGTGCTGGGTCATTTTCTTTCATTGTGAGATGAATACCTCACTGTTGGGGCGAATTTTGGGCTGAGAGAATGTTTATTTACTAGCTGGGCGAATTATTGAAGGCAGGGGGCAAGTTTTGGGCCATTATTTCTCCATTTAAAGGTTGGATATCTCATGCAAGGCGCATAGGATTAGAGGAGGGTGCATTTGTCTCTAAGGAGGGAGCACTTGAATAGTGAAGGGCGTATTGTTGATTGTGAAGGGTTTTAGAGTGCCAAAGGAGGGTGTATTGTTACAACAATGGTTGCAAAACCTTTAAAGGGAGTTAATCCCTTATTTCATCAAGTGTATTGGCTGCTAATTGTTTGGGGAAACCTACAGCCACTACCACAATACTCTTGTTGTTCTTCCAGTCTGTATCAAACATAGGAAATATTAAAACATAGCTACATCATTTTATGAGTAGACTGGACGACATTTTCCCTGAGTTGAATTTGACATTGTGGGGATCCATTCCTATCTAGAAGAGGGCGACCTGAACCTATAATATGGCCAACTTGTAATAGGTCAGATTATTGCAATAAAAACCAAATGTTTGTATGCATTTTTCCTTGTTGTCGTGTGTGTTAAATTGCTAGTTATTTCCTTGTAAACTCTACTGAAATAGATAGTCTGAACATGAAGCTTATTGGTGGCAAGTAAACATCATTCATCCTAAAAGCTACATAAGAAAACCAAAACAATAAATCCATAAACAAACAACAGCCAATATAATTGTTACAAGGAGGATTGGAGTATGCTCACAAACTATTTGACAAAAACTCTATATCAGAATTAAGCTACAACCAGCAAATAAGGGGTTTATTAGAATTAAGCTACAACCAAATGTGTGGAAGCCCTAGCAGCTACAAAATGGGTTTTCATGGATAACCAAATGTGTGGAAGCCCTGGCAGCTACAAAATGGATGGATAACCAATGCAAAGTCAAGGAGGGAAGAAGAAAGTAGAGGTAGACAAATTTAAGTATTCTCATGTTTTCTTATGGTTAATGTAATTTTTGTTCAATGTTGTTAGTATTCTTATACAATTAGGTCATGTGTGCATTCCACTCATCATCATCATCTGTACTACCACATTTGCTATACATGTTAAGGAGGCAATTTCCCATTGAAACATCCAACCCATATCCAGTTTTAATGATATGGGTATGGATCTCCTTACCATATCCTAAAGTTTCCAAACTAGCACATGCCTGGAGAATACTTGCAAAGATGAATTGATCTGATTGCATACGTGCTTGTTGCATTTCGCAGAAGAGGTCCAGTGCCTCCTCTCCAAAATTAGCCTGAGTATATCCTGTAAGCATTGCACTCCATAAGATCAAGTCATGTTTGGTTTCTCTTTTGAACACTTTGTGTGCATACTCTATGCTACTACACTTAGCATACATGGTAACAAGGGCACTAGTTGCAGATATATTTGACTCAAATCCAGTTTTGATCACATGGACGTGAAGCTCTTTGCCCTATTCCATAACACCAAGGTTTTCACAAGCCCGAAGAACACCGACAAACGTAAATATGTCCAATCTTAGGCTTAGATGACGCATTTCAGAAAAGAGTTCAAGGGCTTGCAGATCAAGTTCATTCTGCACACATGCTGCAATCATTGAATTCCACAATGCTGATCTTATTGTGGCCATTTCATCAAACACTTTGCATGCATAATCTACAATCCCAAATTTTTCATACATTGTAACAAGAGCACACCCCACAGAAACATCTGACTGAAATCCAATTTTATCAATGTGAGCATGCAACTCCCTCCCCTGATCGACAACTCCAAGAATCATAGAAACTCCTAGAATGCTAGCAAGCATAAATTCCCCAGGCTTGACCCATGTTCTATGCATTAGGCCAAAAAGATCCATTGCCTCTTCATAATATCCATTCTTACTATACCCTACAATCATTATATTCCATGACACTAAATTCCATTCAAGCATTCTCTCAAACACTTGGCATGCATTCTCCACACTTCCACATTTTGCATACATGTTGATAAGGTGATTTCTCAGAATGATACTTGGCTCGAAACCACTATCAATCATGTGTTGATGGACTCTTCTACCATCTGCCAGAGACCTACTATCAATGCATTTTAATATGAAACGAGTATATCTATTGGTGTCCACTAGCATTTTGAAAGGGTTCATCAATTGGTTATCCATTGTCATTGCATTCAAGTCCTAGTTGTTCCTGTAACGACTCTCGTTACCCTTCTGTTGGGGTATTTGATACACATCAATGGTTATGAATGGCCTAGGAGTGGAACCCATCATTTGCATACAAAGAGACTACATCTTATATGAGAAATAGGGACTGTTCCACTTCAAAAATTAATGGTTGGTGAAGAAAACTTACCTGTTTAGCTCACAAGTTTAAGCAAATAGAGTTGTAATCGATATACACAATTTAGCAAATCGACCCATTTGAAGAAATTTATACCATAATTGGCGAAATGGGTGGAATTAACCAATGTCCCCTCGAGGAATCTCAATCGGAGCATTGGCAGAAAGCCACAAACATAATTTGGATCATCCACATTGAATCCGCTTGATATATGGATGGAGATCAACAATATGATTGATATATGGATGAAGATCAACAATAAGATATGTTTTTCGGCCTCTAATTGATGATGAAAACAAATTGGAGATGGAGAAACCCTTATAATCATCTTTGTTGTTGTTTTGTAATGAGACAACCAATAGACATGTTTCTGGAAACCAATTTAGGTTTTCACCATAATTTTCCGAAGGAAATTTCAAACATTTCCAGAAGTCTACTACATGAAAATTTATCCACAAATTTGTTGTCTAACTTAGCCCAAAATAGAAATAAGGCTGACTAGATCTTGAATTCCCGTCTCCAATGAGCACAAATAAAACAAGATATCCCATTCCTTAAATTGGTGGATCGATCCTCTATATGAGGCTATTATTTTGTGGTAACTTTTTACTTTCCAAATGCCAACACACTAGATCCTCATTAAAATGACAATCATCAACCAAAAGAAGAATAGTTTATGTAATGAGGTCTTTGTGGCCACTATTTTAAATTTGGAGATGAAGTCAGGCTTAGATAGTTCCTCGTCTCACAAACCCATAAGGTAAATCCAACACAAAAGAATCTACAAATCATCTCCAAACTTGTATATAAATACTAGTTAGCAATGGAATTAGCATGAGTCACCAAACTGAACTTACATGTTTTGTATGCTATATGTGGTCCAAATAGGGTGAAAATTGTCTTCAAAATGGTTCTCTTTCAAAAGGCTCCCACTGATCAGAAACACCAAATCTACAGGATTCCATATGATTCCTTAGTACAAACAGGGTGAATATTGCATCCTCCATCTCTAAGTAGTAGATATATTTCAGTGAAAATGAAGGCAAGCAGACATCAAGTAAAGTAGGCAAAATAGTAGTTTCAAAAATTACTATGTACTATGCACCATACACTGAATAGCATGCAATTATTGTGTATCTCGACACAGGGAAAAATAATGAATATTGTCAATTGTACTTACTCTAAAACATTACCAATATTCCCCTCAGGTACATAGGCCATTGTTGAAATGATGCAAGCAGTGGGCATCTCGCACAACAAATTCCCAACCAACAAGCTTGGATATGAACTTGATGGCGGTATGGCATTCATTGCAGACACAGAGTTTATTTTATTTTATTTTTTATATCTAGATAGGTGTCTCAACGATGGTGTTGATGAGACAAAAATCAATTTGCAAGTTTCTCACCATGAGGATGGAAGGATGGCTCTTGTGTGATATCATGTAGAACAAGGTTCCTACTAGTCCCATTTTGTCATCTCACTCATAAAACTCTCGATGTACAGTTTTACTTCATTCACCATAAATTGATTACTTAGTTGTGATTGACTTGTTGTGCTCTCATAATAAGCATGACATACTACTCCATCATACAAAGGTTTCTCTGGAACACTAACAATCTCTAGTTGTGTATTAGGAAGAACATGAACATTAATATGAACATTAATATGAACATTAAGGATGCTTCAAAACCAGGTTGCAAATCATCCAGTTTGTCTTTCCTCAAAAAAAATTTCAAAATTTGCAGATAAATTTTGTCTTGTGTGAGAAATCCAAATGCCTTCTCTATCTTAATCTTCATGGGTGTTGAAAACTATGTTTCCACTTTCCAACTTTCTCTGAAGCTTCCACAAATATATCTACTTCTGTCAACATAAATTTTGCATGTGGATTTTCTTCACCATAGAAAATGTAAACATGTATCTTGCAACCGTCTCATTGTGATAGCAGATAACATATTCCTTGTGCTCCTCCTCCAAATCGTGCAACACAAAGTTGGTATCCTTCATATACCCTACCTCCTTAGTCTTCTCTGTCAATATCTCCAATGTTGTATATTTCTCCTATGTTTGTGGGTGGGACCTGTCATTAACTATAAATGAATGCACCATGTTCTTTATCCTCACATTTGACTTGATAGTATGTGCCCGATTGAGATGACCTTGTCCAGCGATTAAACAAGAAACAATGGTTGCACAAAAAGAATCATATTCACACCTCAACATATTCAAACATTATGTTGGCCAATGGTAGCATTAGATGTCAAACAAGAAGACTTTTAATTTGCAATCCTTCAGGTCTTTGACCTGTAGCAGATTCTCAAGCATATAGAGTCATGTAGCATGATGACAGTAGCAATTATTGGCATTGACATACCACTATAAGGGCATTTGATGCCTCGCCTCAAAACTCCATTGATAGGAAAAGACATATGATAGTAACATATTTTCAAATTTTCATCAGCTTTTTATTTTGAAGATTTGGAAGTGAATAAATATGGCATCATTCAAATAAAAGTTGGACGCCGAAGTGTTTGGTCCTTTAGATTTCTCAAGTATTCTTGGTTATCCGGATGAGCTCCCTCCAAAGTGGATCAAGCACACTCCAAAGTTCCAAGGACACAATGATTCAGCTACGCTATATGTTACATCTTTCATGGAACTTATTTCAGATCTCAATGTTGTCCATGAGGATGTGATAAAATGTTTTTAATTTGCAGTTTTGATCAAAGCATTTGGATCTTAGTTATGAAGAAGAAGAAAACGTTGAACACCCAATTGATAAGATAGATGATGTCTATGCCATGCTTGATGAGGACCATCAAAAGGAAAAGGAGATGCAACATCTTGTGTTTCATTTTGTAGTAACCCTTCAGAGGTATTATTCATTGTAATAGAGGAAAAGGTTGAAGCATTTAAGGCCCTTGTTGTTTTCCTAGAAGAGGGATGTAATACATCAGCTAATGAGCAGTAGGGAGATGAGTGCTAGGGGAATTTCTTACTAGATGACCAGCCCAATACTTCATAAGAAGATTCATGAATACATGATATTTCAAATCCGAATGAGAAATGTGGTGATGGGGGCCTTGAAGATCTTGATACAACACCTCATATAGAATATCTTAATATTGACAAGTGTGTTGAAGATTCTGATGATGTTGATGTTCTCACTCTTGTTCCAAAAGATGCGTCTTGTGATGTTGATGTACACTTGCAAGAGGAGGACATGCCAGCAGCCATCATCATTTTTAAAGAAAACAAGGGTTTGGTAAGTTATGGTGGAATTCCTTTTCAAATTTCTCTACACAATGATGAAATTTTTCAAGAGTTGAAGAGGATAGATCTTGTAGAGAAACCCTTGGGGGATAAAGATGTTTTGGGTGTTTCCATTTCCTTGAATGATGAAGAACATGACTGCCATAACTATGATGGCATTGGCTCTCTTGCCTTGATTGGAAGGTTTAATTGAGACATTGATTTCTATGGTGTTTATGGGAATCCCATTTATGACACCGACAACAAGAGCTTTATGGCTGAAGGCACCAGTTTATACCTTCCATTTCAAATCAACCTTGAAGACGACTTCATCATGCACCAAGGGACAATTCAGATTTTATCTCTCATAGTTTTGGGCAGCCAAAGGATGTTGAAATATGTATACATTTGCTTCTATTTTCTAATGATCAACATCCATATATTTTCAACAAAGGGAGCACATTTATTGCATCATGAAGTCAATTGTCATCATAAGGTAGTTGTGCATGATAGAGAAATCCAGCGAATGATGTTTTCACCTTTGAACTTGAAAACAGCAAAAGATTGCATTTCCGTGGCAGCCACATATATGGGCCAGCAGCATAGACATGCATTCACATGTGGCATTTTTCACATCACCTTTTTTTGACCCATCTCAATGTAGGAGATTCAAGGCTAATATGAGTCAATACCCATTTATTTATAGTAATTATTTGAAAATGGTAAGTAAGATAAATAATATGTGGACTTTTTTTTCCTTACATTATGGTGATAAGAAAAAAAGGCATCATTTTCAATCTCTTGTGTTACACACCCATGCAGACAGACTCATGGGCATCCCCCCCAGGCTTTACAGCACCTTGCTTCTCTTGGTGCAACCATAGGAAGAATTTACCATACATTTCAACTAATATCTAAAATACATTCTTTGAATTGATGATTCCAAAAGCAAGCTTATCAACAATAATTCACATCCAATCAAGAAAATAGATCCAATTCTTACCCTCACTGCAGTATTTTCAGCAAYTTCAACAGCARCATCACYGRCATTTGCAAAACGATTAACCCAAGCTGCACATGTCCATAAGATGTTAGACAGTGCTCACTGCAACTTAAATGAGTATATTTCAACTTTTTAGATGCATAGAAGGTAACATTATTATATTTTCATGAATAATCCTAGCTGGGATATAAGAATTCAAGTGCCACTAGGATGAATATCCTAGAATATTTCATAGGTAAAAGGTAGCAGTCTTCTATTTCAAGGAATATGTCTAGTTGGGAATATAATTTTTAGGTCCATAACATTCTGGTTCTGACCTCAAACAAAATCATATACCAACTTTGCACCATCTAGAGTAAACATTTAAATAGGGAAATAGAATATAAGGCACATATTTGAAAACTAGCAATTACCAATTTATTGCATACATAGCATATTTGGCCCCTTTTGTTTATTTCCTTAGGTTTACCACATTTTCGAAGCTATTGTAATCTAATTCACCATGTTTGCCCCATTTCAACCACAAAGTTTGAAATTCACCAAATTTCAAGGGAAATGTTCTGAAATTCATCTCTCTCCAAATTATATGAATGCAATGTTCCAATTTATGGTTTATGTTATGAGAGAAACCAAGCCACTTTTTTCTTCTCAACTATATTGTATGCAGACAAATGTGCTTATTCTCTGCATATTCCCTAGCCCCTCCCACAAATGGATTCCCTCGAATGTGTGGTTGAAACCTGAAGATGCTAGACAATCATTGAAACATGTTCTCTAAAATAGTTTCCTAAATGGTCGAGGTTCACCAGAAGCCTGAAGGGACATCAGATTGCCTCTGCACATTCACCAATGTATGGAGTATCATTCAAGAATTGACAGAATGCCTTATTTCAAATCTACTTGAAGTTTTCTCCAATGGGAAAACCAGGGGGGTCTTTAAGCCCATCCAGGAACACATGCAAGGTGCACATATATCAGTGAGACCCACACTTGACTTGGAAGATGTCTCACTTCACTAACCAAATATGTCTTTGTTTCTGAAATTAGCCCAAACACTGCACATGAGGCTAGAAACTTAAAATCACAATGATCAACCCTATTTCACATTCATTTATCCTAATTCTCATCCGATCAAGAATCAATTTCCTTGTTCTGGATTACATGTGTTGGCTACTTTGTGACTACCTATATTTGTTCATAACAATTCAAGGACTGTTTGGAGTCATTTGAAACAAACGTGCCTTTGTCTCCCTACCACATCTCAATTGACCTCTATCACCAATCGATCAGTATATGTTTGAGACAGTACACCAACGTTTTCTTAGGTTTACACTCTAACAGTGAAATCAATACACTCCATTTTCAACAAATCGTGATGGTTCCAAGATACACTCACAGAACCTTCTTCTACAAATATTTTGAAACCCGTACACAAAACTAATCATGTGATAAACCCTGGGTAGATCCTCGGTTATTTCTTGTATAAGGCACAAAATTACTCTGATCTAGCTTTTGAAGAAGTTCCACCATCTGGGGAAAAGACTATTGTTGCTCTTACTTTATTGTTTGCTATCCATAGTCACGGGTCTTCTTTTTTATTTGGGAAAAGTAAACAGTTGCTAAAGTTGTATCTTTCATCGAAACTTGGAAAGAAAATGCTCCATAATTCTAACATTCAACCTCAACAAATAGGGTGATACATAAACTATGGAAGGACATCAAAATTTTGTTACATAGTCAAGCGGTCAGCTTGATAGCCATTATCACCTTCAACAAAGTGCTTCAGTGGAATGGAACAATCTATCTGGAGGGGAAAAGACTGTTGTTTCTCTTACTTTATTGTTTGTTATCCATAGTCACAGGTCTTCTTCTTTATTTGGGCAAAGTAAACAGTTTCTAAAGTTGTAGCTTTCATCAAATTGGAAACTTGGAAAGAAACTGCTCCAGAATTCTAACATTCAACCTCAGCAAATAGGGTGATACATAAACTATGGGAGGAAATCAAAATTTTGTTACATAGTCAAGCAGTCAGCTTGGCAGCCATTATCACCTTATTGAGGCTTGCTTTGGGATTGAGAACAAGCCATACATCTTAACAATGGTAAGATTTGAGGAAGGTGCTGAAACATTGAATGCATGGCACAACAGACAGTTTCGTTGTCTCAGCCATCTATGGAGGCAATTAACTACAGCATGGAGCAGACATAATAATTATAGTGGAAGTGGATTAGTTCCTTAGCCCTTTAGATATGATAAGAATGTATTTCCAGCGAGTTTTTGAGGAGCATCAATCCAACAACAAATGCATTGTTAGCATGAACTATACCAAAGTCCCAAATTCTTGTTGGATTTACTACCTGGAACTTTGTTGTAAAGGAGGTTGTTTTGTATAACTTTTATCCTATGTGATGTTCATAATAATTACAAGTCTTACAATTATAGTGCCATATTCTGGTTGGAATTTAATTCCACATTAATACTCATAAACTCTATATGCATAACAATTATAAGATAAAAGTGGTTTACAAAGCATTACCTGCACTACAAACTTTGTCACTCTACTTTATTTTTATTTCATTTCATAGTCTCTAAACTAATCCTGGTCAGTATTCACTATGTTCTCCTAAGTTGGAAATTTATTCATTTCTGTTATGTTCTCTTGGGCCGGAAATTTATGGTTCTCTTAGGCTGGAAATTTATTCATTTCTGTTATGTTCTCTTGGGCTAGAAATATGGGCCAGTTGTACTGTTAAACTTAAAAGTTATCTTGATATGTAAACTTGATATTTTCTTTCAGTAGAATTCAGCAACAAACAATTGAAACATGATGTATTGTGAGACACCTAGGTGATATTACATTTATTGATGACAGGATGCTAGTAACGCTATCTTGGACATGACAACTATTGTTCGTTGTATTCCAACTGTAATAGAATTGAAGGACTTGCTCCTTTTGTTTGTTATGATACCAACTTGCGCTCTTGGAATTTACTTCCATGGAAAAAAATTATCCTACTTCTTACGCCCTATGTGGGATACTCCACCGAAGCCCTTCCACCATATCCCTCACTACTATGTTGAGAATGTTTCCATGGAGCAACTTTGTGTCATTCATGGATGGTGAATTAGAGAAACTCCTTGTCGTGTGTTTGATGTCATTCTATTCAGGAAGGAATTGGACCTGCTTACTATCAGATGGCACGAGTTGGATCCTTTTGTGACAAATTTTGTGATTCTCGAGTCCAATACAACATTCACAGGCCTACCGAAGCCATTGAACTTTTCTATGAATAGGCAACAATTTGAAATTGCAGAGGCCAAATTGAAGTATGGAACTGCTAGGGGGTGGCCTCTTTCACCTGGAGAGAGTCCTTTTGTACAAGAAGCACACCAGAGAGTGGTATTGTATAGACTTCTAAGAGATTCAGGCATTTGGGAAGATGACCTGGTTATCATGTCTGATGTTGATGAAATCCCAAGTGGGCACACCATAAATGTTCTCAGGTGGTGTGATAACATACCTCCTTTAATTCACTTAGAATTGAGATATTATTTGTATTATTTTGAGTTCCTTGTAGGCTATTAAAGTTGGCAGGCAAAAGTCCATCTATACAAGCCAGGAAAAACACACTATGCCCATTATCATCAAATGGATGAGCTCTGGGCCAATTTTGAGAATGTTACTCCTTCTAAAGGGCCAACAAAAGAAAGCATTGAAGGAGAAATTGACTTGAACAAAAAAAAGGGAGGACTAACCAATTGTCTCACCTTTTGGAGATTTTTGGCAAGATCTTTGATTGGAATTTTCCGTCAAAACTTTGACAGGAGCAATTCAACTTGTAGATGATGATTTGGTCCTTCAGGATGTCCTTAAGAATTATTTTTCACCTCAAGTGAAGACAAAAGAAAATTTGTGTAGTAATTCAAATCTATCTGATCTGTTAGGTTCTGTGGCACTTGTAGATGGCTCTGGCAGCAATAAGCATGCTGAGCATCCTACTTCAACTAAAGAAAGGGCCTCATCATCCATGGTGGAGTTTGATGGAAGTAATGAGAATCAACACACTTCATCTATTTCAGATGGTTTTCCTGGTACCAAAACTCTCAATAGATATGGATATATGAGGAAAATGAAGAAGTTTATCAGGCAATATGCTAAAGACTTGCTTGAACCACTTAGGAGAAAACTCTGAAAGCAGGGCTTAACTTTTGTGAAGGAATGTAGGCATTCCAATATGTTTTTTGAGAAATAAGAAAAGGCCATGCCTGTGTCGTTTTGCTTGTCCCAAAAGTTTCAAATCGACTGTTGACATCTGAAACATAGTATCTTTTACTGACAATATGTTGGTTGTGACTATTATATGGTATTTATAGCATTTACTAGTCCAGTGGAAAATCATTACCATGTCCATTCCAATTTTGTGCAATATGTGGGCCAGCTAAATGAGAAATGGCATTGCCTATGTACAATTGTTGCAATGGTGTCTAACCATTAGTGATGATGGTGTCTAATCATTAGTGATGTGATATCTACTGCTTAGTGATGTGATATCTAATCATTAGTGATGTGATATCTACTAATGATAATGGGTAATTTGCTGAAGACCCCAGTTGATGACCCTAGATTGATCTTTTGGTTAAGAATCCATATCCATATGTAAGATGTTGAAGAACCTAGTTTGGTCTATTATGTTTTCTAAGGATTCATATCCCTGTGTAAGAGGTTTAGAATCTATGTGGAAACACATCTAATTCCTGGTTTTTTTCTACCAAACTAGTAGGAGAGCTTGAATAATGTTGTTGATTGGCACCTGTTATCACTCCAGGATTCTTTCTAGGTTGTGATTCGAAAGATCCTGGTAACTTAATGAAGAACTCAATAATGTATGTAGAAAATGGATCAAAGTGAATACCTCAAACTTCAATTCAATATAGATTTGGATAAATCAGGACAAGGCAAGGCCACAAAAAGAATATTGTTCAGAAAGCTATAATCTCAATGGATGAAAGAAACTGATCATATCAACAATATCACATCTATGAACCATACATGTGACAGGTCGAATATAACTAGCAGTAGGAAGTGTGAATCTTGTTTATTTATGCAGAGATAATAAGACAATCATCAATCATAATATAAACATGAAATGAACAGAAGTCCAAGTTCACAATAATAGAGATGAAAGATAGGAAAAGGGACTGAACAACAATCAATGGCATAAACTTATCATTCCTTGATATATCAAAAAGGTTAAGATTCAAAAGAGTACAAATGAGAATTCAATTTCCAACCTCTTCCCTCTTGCCTCTATGGGCTTAAATAACATTTATAAAATAGTTATCAGATCCTAAAGGAATGGATCAAATGCCTACAAAATCTCCTAATCAAATCAATTACAAATATTTAGGATATAGATCCTATTTCTAAGGGATAGGTATCCCATTCGAATTCCCAAAACTTAGCTCTTCCTGAGCTATCTTGTGGCTGTAGAAAATCTTCAATGGATCTTATCCAACACCTGGAGTCATGAGTCATCACATTTGGAGCTGAAAAGGAAGTTAAACTTGACCAAACTTCCTTTGCGTTAAAGACAGGCTAGTTTGCAGCGCAGAGTAAAGGCAAAAGACTGATTGCGCTACCAACTTCCTGTAGGAGACTAACTTCAAATTAATGCATCAAAAATCTTTGAGAAACTGTCTTGGAGGCTAGAAAGGTTGCTTTAGGATAAGCATGCCACTGCAGATCATGATCATACTAGTATAAAACAAAGTTCATCACTTTAAACACTACTTATACCTCCCTCTTATAATGAAGATTAAAGGCTATATATGAAACTTCATATGTTTAAGATAAACATAGAACATTTCTGAAGATGCCATATAGCTAACTGATGTTCCAAAACTRAAGAGAAGGMTCTGCAAAACTTCTGTCATAAACATATTCATTCTAAACCTTGTTATACCATCAATCTCAGACATATCAAAAYMGAGTATGTAATGATAATGGATTCCTAGTGCACCTTGAGATTTYCCTRGTGATTTCCMAARCTGTATCRTACTCCTMTGTAWGTGATTTAAAMTCACATMAAAAAAAAMWTNTGATTYCCTACCTTCTACTCCCATAGAGCCAAAACCATCACATATGATAATCAAAAGAACAAAAACCTTGTTCAACAATCCTAGAGCAAAATTCTGGAAAAAGAAATTCATGATACAATATGTATTTCCTCATCTCTAGGGAGAGCTTCTTCATGTTGCTCCAAGATTAGGGATTTCTCTAGATCATCCTTTGGTCTCTCAATGATCTTCCAATAAATGTGCGCATTTGCAAACCTTGTAACAATGGTTGGGCATTTTAATTTAGATTAAAGGATTTCCACTGTCCTGGCCTATCCTTTAAGTTTTATATTGGCCTACCAGTCATATTTTATTAAATAAACCTATGCATCAACAATTTTCCCACCTGTATGACCTCTACCTTCTTTGCATAGGCTTCAAACCCTCAGCAAGGAAACCAAACATGCATTGTAACAAGTGTCATCCCAAAAAACTATACTCTAGTTTCTGCACAGACACAGAGTAGACCTGCATTATTTGTGGGCCTGATTGCATCTCCATGGACAAGATTCCATCCAGTTTCTTCTTGGGTTTCATCGTGTGTCTCCAATGATTTTAGTTTGAAATATCTTGATACAAGGTTCTCATTGTAATCATTGCTACCATCCCGAAAAGGAACAAAACAATCATTAACGAGTTTATAATAGATAACAAGTGGATTTGATCATCTTTCATGAGAAGATATGTATCCCATTGAGAATCCCATTTTATAGAGATTTCCTTGAACGCCATATCATAAAAAAGTATAATTTCTTTACCCTTGTCAACTTCTGCGGACTATTGGTTTGTGAAACGTAGTGATTGGTGTTTGGGTTGCAGGTTGTCAATATCCTTTCACATCTCTCAACTTACAGCTGCCTTAAATTGACTATTTCTATTTGAGTAACACCCACAAGAAGAGCTAGAAGGCATTTATAGATAGGACCAAATTCTTCCATCAAAACAACATGAACTGAACCATTCACGATTTTTTTTCTGAACTCATGCTTCGAGAAGTTCAAAACTCTATGATTTCTCGAGTGCTTGAGACCCCCATGGACCTTTATCATAACGAGTTGGGATACCATACATGCATCCAAATTAACGAACATGAGCCTCTTCCCATGTAATGCTGAGAATCTTTCTGCAACCCATACATCAATCGGAGAACCAGGAATCACAAAGAAGTTTCTAGTATTGAGATTACTATACATCATTGAAAGAGTATAGTTTGGAAACACCACAACATCTTTAAATTCCCTTGACAAAAGCTGGACACCTGCAAAACCTTTTGGCACCTGTATCTTCTCAGATATTGAAAGTTTTTCACCAGCTGCTCGACACTAAAAACATTCAGGTCCGAACCACCTTAGAAACAACTTTATCACTGTGTCCTTGAGCCTATATCTTTCATTTTTCCTTCTGAAATCCTTTTTCTGATGGTGCCATAGATCCTATTATTTTCCCACCTATAGCTTCCCCCTGTTTGTGTTTGTTGACTACTGCTCCAATACCAAGCATGCACTTTACTCTTGCTAAGCACTTGGCTTTAGTGACTTATGTGTTGACTGTGTTTGACATCTGGACTTGGAGTTTGACATAATTTAGTATGATATGTGACATTTCTTAGACTTAGGATTAGAACACTTCTATCACACATCACTTTTTTTTTGACAAAAGATATATATATTTTTGTAAATATATATATATATATATATATATATATATATAACTAGTCTTACTAATTCAAAAGCTTATTTTTTTTATTATGCGGGTTATAGGAAGATGATAGGGTTTAGAAGAAAAAAATGATGAATAAAACTCATCAAGACTCAATGAGGATTTCAGAATTTATGAACTAGGCAAATGATTGAAATCCATTGACAATTTTAGCACAAGTTTACTAAGGATGCTTTAAAATTTTGATGAAAAATTTGAGTGCTAACAACACCATTCATTATTATAGCCAAAATGATTCAAACTAAATTTGCAGATCAGATTCTTCGAATTTTATCTTCTATTTTATATTATGCCTTTATTGGTTCTTCTGTACACATGCATCACTGAAAAGAATTGGATGTTTTGGTTCTCTGCATTGGCTAAGCTGTAAACTTACTCTAAAATTCTTAGACCTTGCCTACATTACATGACTAGGTGGCAACCATGTTTGAAGTCTTATTACTCATTTTTTCATGATGAAATATTTATGGGACATTATTAGCTCTTTATGTTGTGGCCCAAGTGTGAGGTTTTGATGGGCAGAGATAATTTATTACTTTGAGCTACCCAATTTTTGTGAACGTTTTAAATTCTGATAACTCTATTGTTGTTTGGTGATGAGGGTGTCTTATAGTTTCTCATTTTTTCTTTAGTATTTTTCTGCTTGTACTCCTTACTCAGAATTCTCATTCATGACTATAGAGATACTTAATTCCACCCATATTTACCATCATTTTATGGATTCTTGCTTGTTTGGATATACGCCAAAGTCTATCTTGGAATTGAAGGTGATGTTGGGCCCTGCATTTGTCTTTATTGTGTAGAGCAATTCTGCAAATGGATTCCTCAAAAGTATTCTGAGTAGGACAGGGAAATTAAAATTTTGTTAACAATAGAGGAAGATTTGTTGATTCCCCCATTGGTCTTAATTAGATTCATACCATGGGTGGAGTAAATTTAAGCAATGACAATCAAGGAATGAGCCTGTTGGGTATAAAGTTAGCAGGAAATCCCAAATGGTTTCAGCTTCCTCTTTGTGGATGACATACTAATCTTCTTTGATGGCTCAAAGTGGGATGCAACCATATTAACGAAGGGGCTCACACTCTTCAAATTAGCAACAAGTATGATCATAATTATAGGAAGAATTACTCCAGGCAGAAATCAACAATTAAACATCTTCAGACCCTCTAGTCTGTCACTAGCTCCTTGCTTGGAGTTGTTTGTTTGCTTCATAGGTCTTGATATTGATATTGTATTTTTTTTTTAAATACCTACAAAACTGTCGCTATTGCGACATCTTGGACTCTCTTCACGTCGCTCTTTCCACCTCCAGGATGTCGCTCTTGCCACATCCAAGAGTGTCGCTCCCATAACAACCACATCGGAGCTGATACCTCATCTCATCAGTCTTGCCACCTCCACAACGTCGCTCTTGCCACCTTTGAAACGTCTCTCTTGCCACCTTCAAAATGTCTCTCTTGCCACCTTTAGGACGTCTCTCTTGCCACCTTTGAAATATATCTCTTGCCACATTTAGAACGTCTCTCTTGCCACCTTTGAAACGTCTCTCTTGCCACCTTCAAAACGTCTCTGTTTCCACCTTCAGGAAGTCTCTCTTTCCACCTTTGAAATGTCGCTCTTGCCATGTTTAAAACGTCTCTTTTTCCACCTTCAAGACGTCTCTCTTGCCACGTCCAAGACCTCAGTTTTGCCACGACCTAGACATCGGTCTTATGACGTCTATATGGGGGTTGAACAATCGAATTCATGATGACACATGGCATCATAGAACATCGCAATATAGACAAACACTCTGTCGTTGGAAAAATGACGTCTTGTGAAACGACGTTTGAGGGGGTCCAATGTTTGTCGTTCTTCCGAAAATATAAAGTGACAATTACATCGAACGCACCGTCGGAATTTAACCCAGATGCACTAGTGGCAAATGGAAAGGGCTATGATGAGTGAAAGGGACATTTCACAAACCTTCTAGGTGGAGGTTGTTCAAACGTCTATCCATATTCTAAACAAATAGCATCTAAGTCTGAATAGTGATAAAAATCCATATGAGTTGTGGTTTGGTCGACCTGCATCAATCAAGCATTTCAAAGCATTTGGAAGTAAATGCTACATCAAGAATAATGATGATCATCTGGGAAAATTTGATAGTAGGGCTGATGAAGGTATATTCTTAGGATATGCAACAAACAGTAAAGGATACATATGCTTTAACAAAAGAATGCATAAATTAGTATATTGTATTGATGTTCGAATTTATGAAGAAGCTCCTGTAAAAGATCAACAGAGAATAAGAACAAATCCAAATGAAAAATATGATGAGAATAATGAAGATGAAGAACAACCAATCTCAAAGTCACAAGAGGGTGATGAATCAGGTGGAGAAGAGACACCCAGATAAGAAGAGTCAGGGAAACAATTAGCATCAAATCCTTCCTCCAGAATTACTCAAAAGAATCATCTTGAGAGTTAGATAATTGGTGAGAAAGACAAAGATGTACAAACCATGAGAAGGATAATAAAAGACATCGAGAAATCACATATAGCCTTCATATCCATGGTGGAACCCAAGAACTTTAATGAAGCCAAAAAATATGAAAATTGGTTAAAATCAATGAATGAGGAACTGGACCAGATTGAAAAGAATGACACTTGGGAACTCGTTCCTAGGCCAGCAAATAAAAATGTAATAGGATCCAAATGGGTCTAGAAAAATAAGATGAATGAGCAAGGAAATATTGTAAGAAATAAGGCTAGATTGGTCTGCAAAGGATATGCTCAAATAAAAGGACTGGATTTTGATGAAACATTTGCACCCATAGCAAGATTAGAAGCTATTAGAATGTTTCTTGCCTATGCTTGTCATAAACAATTTAAAGTCTATCAAA
>ML814497.1:30635-60802 GCA_009831015.1 Picea engelmannii | reverse complement strand
ATCCTTTTCTATATATATTTTCAAGAGTCAAACCTTCCTGTAACCCTAATTTTTATGTAAAGGGTATAGGTCGGCCCCACCTTAATGTGATTAATAATAAATGTAAAAGATAATTAATCTAGTTAATAATAATAATAATAATAATACTTAAAGAGGTTGGCCCTGTTGAGCCAATAGTCACTTCTTTTGACAGATTTAGGTTAGTATAAGTAAAGGTAAAATCCTCATTGTGGAAACATATCTTTCCTGTGAGTTTGGAAATTTCAGCAAGTACACTTCTTTGGGAAAGGTGCGCACCTCTCTTGGGTGCTAGAATTCTAGGGTTTGAGAACACTCTTGTGTGCTGGGTATTTCTTGGTGGTGAAGGTATTTCTCTTGAAGAATATAGAAAAGGATTTGCATGAGGTTCTTCCCTTGTTGAGAAGGGTTTCCCAGGATACTTCTTGTGTTCTTGTGCATGTTGTTTCTTCTTGTGATCTTGGTTGTTGCAACACTATTGTGTATGGTTAAGTTAAATTCTAAAATGGAATGAAATTCATGCTTAACCTATATTATTGAAAAATCAACATGGTATAAGAGCTTAGGTCTTTAAAGAACCCATTGCACAAGCATTTGCCAAGTCTCATCTCTCTTCTGCGAAACCATACAACCCTCCTAGGGTTTCCAGAAAAATTCATACAACCCTCCTTTCATTGGTGATCCAACCCGTTGTTGGAGTTACTTCACACACACCTAGGATTTATTTTTCCCAAGGTTATTCCTTTTTTATTAGTCATAATTAGTCATTATCTAGTCTCCTATATTTTAGGGGAGAATATTCCACCTGGAGAATATTCTCTTTTAGTTGACACTTCCATTTGACTAGTTGAGTTGAGTTTACATGTTGAATTGGTTTTGTCACCATGCAACAATGGGATCATCACCAACTCACTACTCTTTGTTCAGTCAGTTAACTGAAGACTAGTTGACTAGTTAACTGAGCTAGGTGGTAGTTCACTCTCGTAACTGCCTGAGAGACTAGACTAGGTGGCAGTTTACTCTTGTAACTGTTGGTGTGTGTCCAGATCAATATAGACCACCACTATGGCTCATTAGTTACTCATTTATCCTATATATATTGTAAATTATTCTCTCTTTGAGTGTGGAATACGGTTAATGAGAATTCTTCCATTTTTTCTCTCTTGCTTCTTCTTTCTCAATTTCTCTCTTCAAATGTGTGTGGTATTTTCTAGCTAGATCTATTTTGTGCAGGTTCAACACATTTAAACACTTAATGCTTGGAAGTTGAGGATATTTTTGGCATAGAAGAGTACGACCTCCTCCATCACATCTCCAGAAGCTCTCAAAGTGAAATTTCGAACATTTTGAAATTTTGTCCCTAGGGTTTCTAGGGTTTTGCAAAAATTTCAGAATTAGGGTTTCTACAACTCATTGAAGGAGCTCTTCAACTCACTAGTGTTATCCTATATTTCACAGTATTATTTTTGGTAGTTATAAGTCCAACAAAACCTAAAAATGATAGCCTAGCCTAGCTGTTAGGTTTTCTGGCCCAAGTTGACAAGGGTTTGTGAAGAATCTAAAATTATGATGAACATAACTATGATGGAAGATAAGATTGATGGATTAAGAAAATTCAAGTTTCTGTAAGACAATTCTTCAGATGAAGGCTTATTATGGGTGACACTATGACTACCCTCTTCATGAAGATTTCAAGATGATAGAGATCAACCATGTGCCATTGGAGAAATCATATCAGCACCCTCAAGTACGCACTTGTATATATATTATTTGTATCATTATCATGAGGGTAATTGTAGGAGAATGGAACCTTTTGTTGAAGTCATGGATCCAGAGGGATCTCAGTACATTCATAGGAACAACACACCAAAAGTGAAGACTCTAGGTTTTATTGCTGTAATTGTCATTCCTCTACTCTATATTTCTAAAGTTTACTACATTACTAGTAGATGTTGTAGCCATGAAAACATTCCTTAAATTGTTTTGAACCTAGAGATGTAATTATTATTCTCCTTTAGGAGATATTCTTGTTTTGTTTCTTATTGTTTTCTTGTTCCAGATAGGTTAACAACAAAGGAATATGTTTACCCTTCAGAGGGAGTCACTTGACTCAGAGGGAGTCAAAACTATTTGAGAAAGAGGAAGAAAAGAACCATCATTGGGGAAGACAATGAAATAATACATGATCATAATCATTCTATGATTCTATGGGAATAAGAATGCATGACACAATATATGTTCAGAAAAAGAGTCTTCACAAGACCTTAAAAGAAAAAAGAAAAAAAAAAAGCCTTCATCGAAGTGAAGGCTGAGATTGAACACTTCAGGATATTTGGGTGCATAGTGTATTCTCATGTACCCAAAGAAAATAACTCCAAGCTAGATCCTTTAGAAAGAAAGGATACAATAAATCTTCAAAGACATTCTAGATCGACATCCTTGGTCAGAGACAGATTGAGACAAGAAAATATGTTTCCCTTGGAGAAGAGATAGTTTTTCAAAGATATAAAGAATATCAGATGGAGATTGATAGTAAGAAAATACCTTCTCCCTCTTCAGAAGTTCATAGGGAGACAAGCATTTTTCATTTGATCCATTTTCTCCAGTTGATATGTGTTAGCTCTCTGTAATTTTCTTAAGGCTGCTGAGGCAATCACAGAGGTAACCTCGAACCGCTTCGAGTCTTGGATCTAGCCCTCCAAGACTCAGAGAGGGATCTCTCTTTCAGATTTAGCTTTGTTTTTTAGGGATGGGTTTTAGGCTAGTTATAAAAGCAATGAAAATATAGAGTTTTTGATTTTGAGATGGTTACTTTGGGACAGCAAGGAGGGCCATTGGGCAAATGGGGTCTGCACTTTAAACAATGTGATTCAATCTCAGATATGGACAAAGCTCTTTCACAAGGCAAGGTAGCAGCAATATTGGATCGAATTAAGTGTTGATGGCATTGGTTTGAGGAAGGAATAGGTGAGGAAAAAGACAACAAAGGAGAATCTAAGAATTCCTAAACTAGCCTTTTAGAAGATCAACATAAAGATTATCAGAAGCTGAGAAACAAAGTATCTGCTGATAAATTCTGCTTCTACTACTCTCCTTTTGATAATAAGAACTGAAAACAAATTGTGAAGAAGACAGGAAATACATTAACAAAGAAGAAACTCCACCAATATCACCACACAAGAATCCTGTAAAAGAAACAGGCCCATCACTAGTAGATCATTAAAAATAATAGAGAAATTCTCTGGCTAAAACATAGCCCTCAACTCCAGCAAATAAAATTACAAACTCAGGTCTAAACCTCTCACACGGGTTGAGCCTCTCCTAATTAGCCCAGTCGAACCCCCATTCTATATTTTACAAGTGTATATATAATAAAAAATCCCCCCCAGCCTTCAAAGATTCGAGCTCTAACTTCTGCTTTCTAAAAATAGAAAAGCAGTTACAATGGTTGACACCTGTAGCAGATGGTCTCCCATAACAAACAAGACAACAAATTAACTGTAAACTAAAACTGGCATCTAGCTTGGTTGTCCTGAATTGCTAAAGGTTGTTGATGCTATATAGGTAGTTGGGGAAACGGTGCTCCAACCATTTCCTGAAGTATAGGATGTCTCTGCCACCTCTGTCTAACTGCTGCCATGTGGTTCTGAATTGCCAATTTTGTCATTGCCAGGTGTCTTCTGTAGCTTCAAGGGGGATGATTCTGTGGATACAACATTTACATTGTCAAATTGCCACTGAAACAAACAGACCTGCAGGAAAGGATGAATGTTTGGCTTTTCTTCTATCAACTGTAAAAACCCAAGCTTTATCCGGTCACACTTATGGACTTCAACTATGTTCATTTTTAGGCCTGTTGAAGTGCAGCGCATGCTTTGAGGCCACAATTTTATAATGTCGATGTCTTCAAGTAAAATTTTTCAAGTCTACAACATCATGGCTTTCGATGAGAGAAATGTGAGAACTGCTGAAAGCAACACCATGACCTCTGCTGTTCTTACGGAGAAAAGTGTAAGCAATACCAATGGCAAATTTCTTCAATATGGAGGATGACTTTTTGGCTTTCACATGTGAATGTCCTAACATGTATGCAACACTGGCTTCCTTGGATTCAACAAGCTCTATAAGCTCTTCTCTCACCCGTGGATCTAAATCAGGGCTCTTGGATAACTCAAACTTGTCTTCCTTTTTCCTTGGTTTAAAAGCATCTACTTCAGATGATCTAGCATGAAAACTTGTGCACTGGAGATAGTTCGTTCTCCTCTTGATCTCACACATGAGTGACCTTGAGTTCCCATACTGGTCACTTCCATAAAAAATTATCTTTGACAAAACTTCCTTATCTAATGAAGCTCTGTGAATTTATTCTTCTAATGCATTTGCAGCTACTAGGCGATAGGCAACACTTTCTTCTTCTGTCCTATTCTGAAAACTCTACTTATTGCCTGGGGAGTAATAGAAGGATTCCATGGAATATCAAGGATGACAACTCTACTAGCACCTGTAAGGTTATTGCCTTCTCCACATGCTCTAATTGAAACAAACAGAAACTCTGCCATGTTCAGATAACTCCCCAAATAGCAATTTGATGGCAAAAGCTTACATGCCCTGAATAGATCTACTTTCTTGCTATCTGCTTCAAACAGAAAAACCCTTCATTCAATTTCTGCAATATTCATCAAACTTTGAGATTTTCATCTGTAGCTTTGGCTCCAACAATATTCCCTGAACCCATCTTATCTTCATCTTCTAAATTATCTTCAGTGGTTACAACCATTGTGACAGCTTTGGCTACAGCTTCGCCTGGAGGGGGTTGATCAAACTTGCAAGTTGCATCATACTTGCAAGTTCCAGTTTTCATATAGAATGGGCAGGTAGCTTCACCCTCTCTCCTTGGAAATCCTGCAAGAGTCAGCTTCACAGATGGATCAGGTCTATTCAGTGGATGATGAAACTTGCCTGAGGGTCCAAATTTGCATTCACCAGTTTTTATGTAGAATGTACATTCAGGCTCTCCAGGAGATGCAAGTGCATCTAATGCATGTCCACCTTTTGACAGGATACCCTTACTTGCACAGGTACTAATTGCAGTTGCATAAGCTAGAGGAGCCACTGCTAATACATATGAGGAAACCGCTACCATGAGGCCCAATACCATGTAAATAGATCCTCGGGCTCCTGGAGTACCTATAAATGGCCACTCAAATACAAATGGTCGAACGAGAGCTGCTATAGCTGATACCACCCCAATAGCCTGGCTGTAACGTTCTCCAAATTCATCAAGCCATCTCTGTAATTTTGGTTCGTTCAGTTGTGCTTTCTTTAGTCAAATGCATGATCTTGGACAATGTTGAACCCTTTCATATGATCCTTCTCCGAATTGAAGTGTAAGATCACACAAAGTTTGCATTGTGGACTCAGTGCTCATAGGCTCGCCATAGGAGAAAACTACCAATATGATTCCCCCCTCTGATTTTAAACCCCACTGCAGTGGAACCACGCTTGATTTCTTCGATGGCGTTTTCGACCTGGCTCTCGGATGTTGTAGTGGCCGACTATGGCATAACCCTCCATGCACGCGTGCTCTTTGCGTTGGACACTTCTAAACCATTTCAACACCTAGCGTAGGCTTCAAACGCTGTGTTTTATATATATTTTTTATTCTCTGTGGGAAATATCCCACATTAACTAGAAGAGAATACAAAAGGTATTGATATTTGCCAATAGATGCATAGTGTTTCGATGAAGTGAGCCCAAGGCTCAGGCTTTGGGGTTTGGAGTTAGCGCTGACTTTGGTTTGTGTGTTTGCTGTAGGTGTGTGAACAGGTGCTGACTCTCGGTGTTGAGTGCGCTTGAGTGGATGGCCCTAGGCCAATATAACTTTTGCCAAAAATATTTATGTTTTGATAAACTTAACTAAACTCTGCACAAGGGCCGAGGGGAAAATTTTTTATCATTTCACCAAAATAAATTATAGAAACCCAACCTTACATTTGGCCCACCAAAGTAAAAGTTTTGTCATTCAAACCACTTCACCAATTTTCACCAAAATGCACTATAACTTGCTTTGAAACTTGCGCGTAGGTACTCATTGTATGCTTGGTCAGTGACGAGCGCCTTCTGCCGCCTTCGCCATGCGTCATGAGCGAATACATCCGCCTGAAATAGACAAATATTATTCAGAAAACTGATACCCTATTATATAGGGTCCTAACAATATGTTCAGAGATATTGCAGTAGGGCATAAAAGGCCTACCTAGACTCACTCTGCAAGAGGCAGAGAAACATACAAACCTCTCAAGGCACATCCCCAGAAAGAAAAAGATATTTTCAAGATATCCTTCAGCCATGAGCCACTTCATTGATGTTGAGATTCTTGGTCTTAGAGAAGAAATAAGAGAACAGGTATGGCAAGATGCCATAATAGAAGCATACTAGTATATCTTAAAGAATGATGTATATGACATTATTTAGGGACCAGAAGGGAAGTTAATGGTAACTTCCAAGTGGATCTATAAGATCAAGCATACAACCAATGAAAGTGTTGAGAAATACAAAACGACTATAGCCAGAGGTATCTCACAAACATAGGGAGTTGTCTATGATGAGACACTTGATCTAGTAAACCCAATACACTTCCATCTATATTCCCATCCATGAGTTGGAAACTATATTAGATAGATATATTCTTAATGAATTTGGATTTCAACAAGAGTGTGGTTGATCCAAACATATATCATTACAGTGTTGGTGACGAGAGCCTGATCTTGATGACTCTTTCATAAATCCTTGTTGTTGGATACACATAATCCTTGACTTCTAAATTCGAGATGAAGAATCTGAGTATGATGCACTACTTCTTGGCACAAGAAGTATGACAAAGGACCGATGAGATTTTCCTGAATCAAGGAAAATATACATTGAAAATATTAAAGAAGTTCAGTATGACAGAATGAAAAATCCATCGTGATGGATTTAAAGAAGAAGATTGATGATGATTCAGACGAGACTGATCCACAACTTATTAGATCACTGATGTATCTGGTTAAACACCTGACTAGATTCATGCCATGCAGTAAATGTGCTTAGTCGTTTCATGAGTCAACCGAGACAGACTCACTAGACAACAAAAAAACATGTATTGAGATATATACAAGATATGGCCTGAGATATACCTCCAGTGTGAACTTGAGTGTGCAGGATATGTCGATTCAGATTGAGTAGAAAGTACAGTGAACCGAAAAATCACATCTGGTTGATGTTCTATCGTGAAGCTTTCCATGGTTTCCTAATACAACAAGAAACATAACTCTATGGCCTTGAGTACCATAGAGGCATAGTATATAGCATCGAGTGTGCAAAGCAATGTGGCTTCACAAGCTTCTAGCAGATTTACTTGACCATGAGATGGATCCTATCATGATAAACAAGAGACGTGAGTAAATATCCTTGAGAACCCAGTGTTTCATGATGGACCGAAATACAATGAGATGAAATATCCTTATATCATAGATATGATGTAGAGGAAAATCATACACTTGCAATACCTTCCTAAACATAAGTAGATTGGATATATCTTCACCAAATTAACTTCATGAAGAATGGCTCCCTAGTTGAGAGGGAGTGTCAATAACTCTAGCCAAGACAAAATTCAAAATACATCCGTGTGAGACTTGCCATGATAAAGAATGCCTCCCTAGCTGAGAGGGAGTGTTGATGAATCCAGCTATGAGAGACATTATATAGCTTACAAACCTGTGAGATGTGGATCATTTCAGCTATGTGAGTCTTTATCTCAACTTACAAACCTCGGAGAAATACCCTAAGAAGGGTATGTGGTTCCTACCTGAGATAGAGATAGGAACGTAGAGATAACATCCTCCATTCAAATATTTGAGAAGTGGAAACGCGATCTGTTGAGTTAGACACACCTGTGGATGAGCACAAGGTGAACATGAGAAATCCCAAAGTGTTGGGTGCATCGTCATGTGAACATAAATGAAGATGATGTATTAGCCTCCTTTGAGCAACAGAGTTGATGAGAACACTTCAGATGATTCTCTTGTGTGAGGCAGTGGGAAAGACGATCTGTAGAGTGGAGGTGTTTGTGGATGAGCACAGGTGACATGTGACTATCTGTTTCTTCTGTGTAATACAGTGAACCAGAGATATGAAATCCCTATGGATGTGCCCCTAGTGGATGAGCACTAGTGGGTGTATCAGATCCTTTTCTATATATATTGTTCAAGAGTCAAACCTGCCTGTAACCCTAATTATTATGTAAAGGGTATAGGTAGGCCCCACCTTAATGTGATTAATAATAAATGTAAAAGATAAGAAAATCTGGTTAATAATAATTATAATAATAATATGACTTAGAGAGGTCGACCCTATTGAGCCAATAGACACTTTTGTTGACATGTTTAGGTTAGTATAAGTAAAGGTAAAATCCCCATTATGGAAACATATATTTCTTGTGAGTTTGGAAATTTTAGCAAGTACACTTCTTTGGGAAAAGTGCACACCTCTCTTGGGCGCTAGATTTCTAGGGTTTGAGCACCCTCTTGTGTGCTAGGTCTTTCTTGGTGATGAAGGTCTTTCTCTTGAAGAATATAGCAAAGGATTTGGCTAGGTTTTCTTCCCTTGTTGAGAATGGTTTCTTAGGATACTTCTTGTGTTCTTGTGCATGGTGCTTCTTCTTGTGATCTTTGTTTCTACAACATTATTGTCTATGGATAAGTTAAATGCTAAAATGGAATAAACTTCATGCTTAACCAAGATTATTGAAAAATCAACATGTGGTTAATGTTTAAGCCATTATTATAGTTCTTTGCATTTCAATAGATAACAATAGCATAATACAAGATCACTGAGAAATACAAAATCACAAGAGACACAACATTTATCCTGGGAAACCCTCTAGGGGAAGAAAACCTAGCAAAACTTCCTTATTATAGATAGCCAATACAATTCCACGAAATAACTCAAGCTAATATAGAATATCCTCTCCCAAATATGCACCGCTCTCTCTCCTTCTTCTCTAACTGCAATTACGAAACTTGTCTCTCAATGAGCAAGTGAGTTGTGTGTCTAAGTGAGGTGCTAGCCTCCTTATTTATACAAGACTTGCACGTGTGAAGTGTCTCTTCACTGGCAGGGTCGACTTCTCCAACTGGGTGGTTATAACCACCTTTATTATATTTCGGGGGATCTTTAATATCTTATGGGGCCGACTTCTTATTCTGCCTATTACAATTATCTTTTGACCAATTTGCAAAAGGGGATTTGGTCTTTTATAATAACCAACATGATCGATCCACAATGGGGATTGATCCAATGAATAATATATCAAATAATAATAAGAATACACTTTGTAGTTACATTATTTTAACACTCCCCCTTAACAAGAAGGGTATTCTTCAGTAGCATCATGCGAGAGAGAGAGGACAACATCATCAACAACATCAAGTGGGTGAGAGGACAACATCATCAATATCATCTTGGAACACTCACTGGCGTATCTATAAATCATCGAAATTTTTCTTCATCGACAGCATCGTCATTCTCAAAGGAATGCAATCATCATCTGCATCAATATGTATTAGTGTAAAACTGATACATTATCATCATGATCACAGCACGAGGCTGGCTCATCATAATAATACTAGACTGGATTTACGTCATGGCTGTCAAGCCAGAAGCACAGTTCTATTCTCATCTCATCATGTTGCTTTACGTCACAGTTGTCAAGCTGGAAGCAAGATTCTCATCCTGGTTTACGTCACAACCATCAAGTTAGAAGTAGGATACTAGACTGGCTTTACGTCATAGCTATCCAGCCAGAAGCTCAGTGCTATTCTCATATCATCATCTTTCTTTACATCATAACCATCAAGTCGGAAGCAAGGTACTCGTCCTTCTTTACGTCACAACCATCAAGTCAGAAGTAGGATACTAGACTATCTTTATGTCACAACTATCTAGCCGGAAGCACAATACTAGTCACATCATGTCATCTTACTTTACGTCACAACCATCAGGTTGGAAGAAAGGTACTCATCCTAGTTTACGTCACAACCAATAGGTCAGAAGCAAGGGATGTTTCATCACAACAACTACTCCCCCTTTCGAGGAAGGTCCTTTTGGACTATACCAAGATTATCTTGAAAGTTCTCAAACTTTACACGAGATAGAGGCTTGGTCAACACATCAGCAACCTGTTCATCCATGCTAATGTACTGGAGCTTTAAGGCTCCTCTCTGCACCATGTCATGGATGTAATGATATTGGATCTCTATGTGCTTCGAATTGTCATGGAATACAGGATTCTATGTCATCTTTATGCATCTCTGATTGTCACATAGGATCGTGGTTGCTTCCATCTCTACGTCAAATAGACCGGTCAACAACTTTTGAAGCCATATAACTTCATAGCTGGCAGAACATGCAACAATGTATTCTGCTTCTGTTGTGATGAGAGCAATGATGGATTGCTTCCTACTCTGCCATGAGATCATAGCTAATCCCAAACTGAAACAACATCCTAAAGTGATTTTCCTGTCAGAAACACTTCCTACCCAATCTGCATCAGTATATCCACTCAATGTGAAATCATGATCTCCATCATAGCTGAGACCACAATCTATTGTACCTTTAAGGTACCTCATCACATGTTTTGCAGCCACCAGGTGAACATGTCTGGGTTCTACCAGAAACTGACTTAAGGTGTTCACGGTAAAACAAATGTCTGGTCTGGTGTTCGTCAGATACATCATTGATCCAATAATTTGTCGATACAATGTGGCATCAATCAACTCTGACGAAGTGCTAACCAACGGCTTCAGCTTCGCTTTCATCGGTGTATTCATGGACTTGCACTCCAGCATGTCGAATCTCTTCAGGATTTCGACTGTATACTTTCCTTGGTTAAGGAAGATCCTCTCAAGACTCTGCCATACCTCAAGACCTAAGAAATAATGCATTAGGCCAAGGTCTTTCATTTCAAATTATGAGGCAAGTCTCTTCTTACATTCAGTGATGAGATTTTCTTCTCCAGTTAAGAATAAGACATCCACATATAGCAGTAATATTACTGGCTCATCGTTCATGACCTTGAAGTAGAGGTTAGAGTCTGCTTTACTCTTGGTAGAGCCTAAGATCGTCAAGAAACTGTCTATACGGCCATACCAAGCTCTAGGAGCTTGCTTCAATCCATATAAGGCTTTCTTCATTTTGCAGACATGAGACTTCCTGTCTTCAACCTCAAATCCTTGAGGTTTCTCTATATACACTTCCTCTTCAATGACACCATTTAGGAAAGCTGTCTTCACATCCATCTGGTGCAGATTCCACTTCATCTTAGCTACAAGAGCTATGATGGTTCTGATCGAAGTGTATCTAGCCACAGGAGCAAATGTCTCTTCATATTCAATGCCTTCCTTTTGAGAAAATCCACGAGCGTAAAATATTGCTTTATACTTCTCAATACTTCCATCAACAACATGTTTTATTTTGAAGAGCCATCTAGAGGATACCACATCTTTACTCTTCGGTCTGGGAACTATTTCCCATACACCATTCTTCATTATCGATTGGTATTCCTCTTTCATGGCATCTGCCAATTATTTCCTCTGAATGGCTTCTTCAAAGCAAGTAGGCTCCTCTTCTAGAACATCACACATCAATGTCATATAACTAAAGAATGGCTTTGGTCTTTTCACCTGTCTCGTAGTTCCTTGGGGAACACCGCACTTCTCTCCATATTGAATAAGCTCTCTAGCCTAAGTTGGATTCCTTTTATGGAGGATCATCATCTGAGGAGGTTCTTGAACTTCCATCATGTCATGATGTTCTAGTAATTCCTCATCAGGGGAAGTTACGACTTTCCTCACTGGTTCAACAGCTCTGGGAATTATGGGTTCCTCTTCATATACTTCTTCAAGATGGCATCTTATTGATTTCTTAAGCGTTGCATCTTCATCAAAAGTCACTTCCCTGCTAATATCAATTTGATGGTGACCTGGTATATAGATTCTAAAGGCCTTAGAGACCTCACATTATCCCACAAATATTCCCTTCTTTCCTGAAAGTTCCATCTTGTTTCTCTTCTCTTTCGGTATATGAATAAATACTGGGCAGCCAAATATTTTGAGATGGCTTACCTCTAGCTTCTTTCCGGTGAACATCTCTTCTGAATTCTTGAGCCCAAGTGCACTATGGGATAATCGGTTCTGCACATATACAACTTCCATTGTTGCTTCTGCCCATAAGCACATAGGAAGATCTTGATCATGGATCATAGTCTTCACAGCTTCCATTATCGTTTTGTTCTTTCATTCAGCTACACCGTTTTGTTAAGGATTATAGGGAGTGGTGAGTTCCCTCTTGATCCCAACATCTTTTCAGAAGTTCACAAATTCTTTTGATGTATATTCTCCTCCATTATCTGACCTAATTATCTTAATCTTTCTTTCACAAAGATTCTCTATCAAGGCTTTGAATTCCTTGAACTTACTGAACACTTCATCTTTAGATTTCAAAAATTATATCTAGGTCTTACGAGAATAATCATCAATAAATGATACATAATATACATACCCACTAATGGAGGATGATGGCATTGGGCCACATACAACTGAATGAATGAGCTCTAGGACTCCTTCTACTTTGTTGTCTCTCTTCGAAAACGGGTTCTTAATGTTCTTCCCTTGTGCACATCCATTGCATACACCTTCATGGTCACCTTTGAGTTCTGGTAAACCTGTGACCGCTTTGCATATGTATGGTAGCGCCTTGTAGTTGATGTGAGATAATATTCTATGCCAAATTTCACATGATTTTTCAATCGCGTAGGTCATGGTAGCCTCTGAGTGACCCTTTAGTTTATACAAGCCATTTTCTTCACTTCCAATGATGATTTCTTCATTTAAGGTTTCTCCTTTATCCCACATGAGAACTTCTCCATCTATAAAGGCAACTCTCAAGCCTTTATTTTCTAAAGCTGAAATGGAGAGTAGGTTCTTGGTCAAACCTAGTACATATAGTACGTCCATCTTCAATGAATTCCCTGAATTCAATTTGTGGTTTGATTCTCCCACTCCCTTGATGGCATATTGGTAATCATCTCCAAGTGTCACTTTCTAAGAAAACTTCTTTTCTGAGATACAAGAGAGAATGTTTCTTTGTCCCATCATGTCCTTGGATGCACCACTATCAATGAGCCAAGTGTCCTCTCTAGGTGTTATAGATCCTAAGAGGGCCGAGATTAAGATATGGTCTTTGATCTACTCTCTTATCATCTTTGTAGGTGGATTTTCATCTTCGACTACATGGGCATGGTTCCTCTTATGTTTTCTCTTGTATTCTTCTCGTCTAGATGGAAAAAACTTTGCAATATGTCCCATCTTGTCACAATGATAGCATTGTACAGATGAGTAGTCTCTTTCCTTTCGTTGTCCTTTCTTCTAAAATATCCTTGGATGAGATTCTTTATGATTAAATTTTTTTAACTGTTGAGGCTCTTTATGAGTCTCCTTTTGGAATTAGGGTTTCTTCCTTCCTCCTTTGGTGTGAGTAGCTAGGTCTTGATCATCATCTCTTGCTAGTAACGCTTCACGATTCGCTACTCTTGTCTCTTCTTGTATGGATTCTTCCCATAGACTATCAAACTTCAGTTTCTCTGTTCTGGCACATATTGTTTGGATGAATGCATCCCAAGGTCTTGTGAGACCATTTAGGGCTATAATTATGAGTTTGTATTCATCTATGGTATCTCCAATCACTTCTCACTATTCTTTGAATTCTGATATTTTGGATAAATATTCATGAATCGTTTCTCCTTTCTGCATCCGTGTATTCTTCAGTTGAGTTCTTAGATTCATATTATGGTTTATGTTCTTTCCTTCATACAGTCTGTTCAAGCCATCAAAAATTTATTTTAGAGTCTTCTTATATGACACATAAGGAATCAGGTGGTCTTTGATTGAATCTGCAATGATTCTTTGGGCCCCGATTGTGTCCTTTTGATGCTTTTCCTTTTCTGCAACATCGACGGGTTCTGGTACTTCTTCTTTGAAAAGTCATTCTATTCAAGAATGAGACCAATCCTATACTTCCAGAAATGGAATTTTTCCACTCCTTCTAGCTTGTCAACAAGTTTAATGCTTCCAGACATCTTTTATCTGGAGCTAGGAAAATGACCGAAAGATGAAAGTGCTAAAAATCAAAATCTGAACTTACCAAGAGGTGCGCTTGGTTGAGGTGAGTATCTTGGCGTGTTTGGATATGAGAAAATCCAAATTTTTCCCCTCCAAACTTGATCTACAGATTTATGTACTAATGCTTCTGGTTTTCTGGTGCCTCTGGTACTCTGGTACTTCGGGTACTTCTGGTACACTAGTTTTCTGGTACTTCTGGTACTTTGTGAAACTAGGGTTTCAATTTCCAGGAGATCCAACCACTGAAAATGTGTGATGAGAGTGCCAAAGTAATCCTTGGGGGAGGGCACACTTTTCTAGATGGTTTTAGGGCTGAAAATCTTCACCATCAAAAAGCCCTAATTTTCATGTACGACAATAGTGACGTTTTTCACTCTTGTGAAAGATGCTCTCTTCAGCTTGGATCTTATACCATGTTAATGTTTAAGCCATTATTATAGTTATTTTCATTTCAATAGATAACAATAGCATAATAGAAGATTACTGAGAAATACACAATCACAAGAGACACAACATTTATCTTGGGAAACCCTCTAGGGGAAGTTAACCCAACAAAACTTCCTTATTATAAATAGCCAATACAATGCCAAGAGATAAATCAAGCTAATACAAAATATCCTCTCCCAAATATGCGCCACTCTCTTTCTCCTTCTTCTCTAACTACAATTCCAAAACTTGTCTCTCAATGAGCAAGTGAGTTGTGTGTCTAAGTGAGGTGCTAGCCTCCTTATTTATAGAAGACTTGCACGTGTGAAGTGTCTCTTCACTGGTAGGGCTGACTTCTCCAACTAGGTGGTTATAACCACCTTTATTATATTTCAGGGCCTCTTTAATATCTTTTGGAGACGACTTCTTATTCTGCCTATTACAATTATCTTTTGACCAATCCGCAATGGGGGATTTGGTCCTTTATAATAACCGACATGATCAATCCGCAATGGGGATTGATCCAATGAATAATATATCAAATAATAATAAGAATACACTTTGCAGTTACATTATTTTAACATTATTTATTGTTGGAGATGCTTTAGCTACATCTATGATAGTCTCTCACTCCAATATGACCTCACTGCCATCGTTCCTAATAATTTTTTTTATATTGCTAAAGAAATCATTAACATTGATGCAGTTACATCTATTTGTTACTAAACATGAATTTCAAGTCATCAACTGGACCTTGAATGAAGAATGCAATATCACGATTGTTGTTATTGAGTTTATACTTTAAGGCTGTAAAGTATACCGTCAAGGCATCCGTAAATGTTAAAAGGAATAATCTTGAGGATAAGAATTAAAAAGGAAGGGTGAAGCAGAATCAATTTCTCAACTTTCTCTGTCTAGCTTCCCGCTATTCTTGGATGCTAATATCTCTCTCAATAGCAGCCCATGAACATTCTAATTCAACTTGGTTAGTTGTTGTTTGTAAGATGGTATTAAATAGGTTCAAGAAAATACTAGTTTGATCTTGAAGGCCAGGTTCAATGTTGGGTTGTCCGCTACTTGGAACAGTCACGGAGGATAAGATTTTATAATTGTGAAAGAATTTTAATCAAATGTTACTTCAAAATTTTCAGAGATGAGAATAGGAAAAACAATTTTGAAATTCAAAACACTAACATAAATACATTCGAGGTCGTTTCCTGGATTTGCAACAATTTGATAATTATAAAATAACAAAGAAGTACTACAGAAAAATATGAGGCTTTAATCAAGAAAAAATATCATATTTCTACAGGTAATAAAGAAAGAAGATGATGTTTCTAATAAAAAGTTTAAGTATTTAAGGTTCAAATCATTAACAGGTCTTAAAATCATTGATACCAATTTCAAAGGAAAAGTTGTAAATAATTTGATATCCAAATCAATCTGAAATATAAGCGAGATATTTGCAGGTAACTTCAAATTGATTATTCATTAGAAAAACATTGAAAGAAAAACACAATAAAGCATAGTAAACAGGGTTGAAGAACACATAGCTACAAATTTGCAGGATTCAGAATCTCGTTTGTAATGTATATTATGATGGATTGAAAAATTGTTATTACAATCGGCTCTCTCCAAAAAGAAAAATCCCTTTCTCAGTCTTTAGAAAATACATTTATACATCTTCATCAAAATTTTATCGTTGGTGACTAACCAACTTCCGAATATTTTGGTTACATATATGAATAATGTCAACCGTTTACATTTCCTTTCTAATTTCTAATGATAAAAACATTTAAAAAATGTTTTTTACGTTTGTGTTGAAGAACTTCCTTTCTCCGCTTCAAGACACTGAACACACTTTCCCAAAAATTTCACAAATGTTCTGGGAGCATCTGGTATCTCATTTGCTTCAAACAAGAAAAATATTTTCTTTAATTCAGGCAAACGATTTTCTATCATCTTCTTTGTGAACTTAATAGTTTGCAACCTTAAGTTCGGTGTGACCATCCACTTGTTGATTTTTGTGATATTTATTAATTTAATTTTTGAAATCTCTATGTTCATTTCCTCCAGCTCTTCTTTGAACTTTAGCTGATGCTTGGCAATATTAATCTCACCTAATAATCCGAGGCAGTAATTTGTTCTGATATTCAATGAAGTTCTTTCTAAGAGATCAAAAATTCCCTAGAAATCATCATTAACATCTCTGGTTAATCTTTTATATTCGGCCAGGCCTGCTTCCCATAATTTAAGTATTATGTCCCCTTTAACCTATTCAGAAATGGATAATTTCTGAATCCTTCCGATTTCTTCCTTGGTTGAGAGGGCTACTACCTTTTGGAAAGTCGTTCTAGCCACTTTCTCCTCCCTTTCCTTTTGGAAAACATTTTCCAAGGATTTATTTGTCTCTTGAAAATAATTCTGGACTACTTCTAGATTCAAAAACACTTTCTGTTGTTCTTCCTCTATTTTCAAATATATCCCCAATGCCTGTGTCCTGGAAATTTCAAGTTCTACTACTTGATTAGTAATAGAAATAATTTTATCTTGTAACTGTTTATTCTCTTCTCCTAGATTTTGGACCTGTGCCTGAGTGACCTGTATTATCTGTTTTTTCTCCTCTAAGTCCTTTTTCATTTTTTGAATTTCTTGCATATCTTTTAGTCTAGCTTGTTCTAGACCCTTTTGTATTCCCCAACTAATATTTCTCTCAACATCTTTTAATTTGTCTTGCAACTAAATTATTGTTTGGTCTTTTTGTTCGAGCATGGTTGTTAAATTTCCAATAGAATATATATTTGTTGATGCTATAGCACCCATTGTACCTGCTAACTTCGTAGCAAATTCTCCATATTTGAGCTTCTTTCGATCTATAATGACCGTATGTTTTTTAATCATCCCCTCTCCTCTTGGATGAATTTCTTGTTTCAAGACTGCTCTTCGCTTTTTACTGAAAAAGTAATCTGATGGAGGGATTTTATCCCTTGAAATTGGCTCTAGATCACTGACATACAAAGCTCCTTCATGGGGGGTTCCATAAGTTGACTGCAATGGGGTTAAGGAAGTGATAGGACTACCAAGCTCTGTTGATGTTGTTCCTCCTATCTTTTCTGGAACATCCTTGGGGATTTCTGGGGTTATTTCCAGCTCTTTTCCCTTCTATGTCTCTGATTCTTTTGTTTGAGAACCCTCTATATTTTGAGAAGGTATCTCATTACCCTTCATGTTGCCTTTGGTATTTGCTTTGTCCTATGTATTAGTTTCAAACCCTAGAGGAGGCCCTTCCTATTATGGAGGTGGGGTCGAAACTTCACCCTGCAAACTCTTAGGTAGGCAACTTCGCATATGTCTCTAGAATGACACGAACCCGGTCTGTGAGTCAAGTGGCATGACCTATACTCTGTCCAATACTTCTTCATAGGATTTAACATCCTTAAATACATCATCATAAATATATGTTTCATGTTCATACACCTTTAGATTACAATGTATAAAATGCCTACTTATTACTTGGTAGGGGTCATACTTTCTATGCTCAATATCTACTAATTTCACTTCCTCTAATGATTCATCCTCTACCTTAGAATGGCCTAAATTTAATAAAGAAAATTTTCCAATATGAACAGGGAAAGATGGCCATGATTTCTTCTGAGCTTCTTTTAATTCTAATCCAACACCGCCCTTTACTATCTAATGGGCTACCTCCCTACACACCAATCTGTTCGGTAGGAATTTAGGGAGTGCATGAGGAGGAATGGAAAAACCGTAAACCCTAATGTAGGAGAAATTCTCCTCAATAAACCAGTCGACAACTTCTTTAAGATTTTCTATGATTGCATCAGAAATGTGAGGTGGTTCGCATCCAAAAAATATTTTATGCATCGGAATTAGAATATAATGACAAACCTCATAAAATGCATCCTTATCATTTTCTTCCCAAAGGGTCGAGTGATATTTATGAATGGGTTCTGGGAAGGAAATATTCCAGCTCCAATTCATTAAAGGAAAAGGAGTCACATAACAGATTGCATCCATAATATATGCTGACATGTAAAAGGCTGTTGGTTGTCCCTTTGATTTTGCTGCTTTGTAGTTTAATATTTCCTGTGTTAGGTTATCTGACAAAATATTATGCCAGTTAAAACCATTTCCTTCTGAAGGTTCTTCTAAAAAGGGCACCCAATCTGCATGAAAATGGCAGGGATCTTTTCTCCCGAAAAGTCTACATAACATTATGGCTACATATACCATGTATTCATTCAAGGATGTTGTAGCATAAATCCCATGGGAATCAGCTCTAAACTTTGTTGGACATCTCGCCCATTCTCTAATCATATCCAGATATGTCCGGTCTGCTTCAATACATTCTTTCCTCTGAAACTCTGCTAAAAATTCAGCATTAAAAGTATGTTTAGGATTTAGCGAGAGTTTACACATTACTTGTATGTGTTCTGGCCTGAAGGAGCCAACGATAACTCCTTGGTCATTTAAGATGCTCCTTGTTGGGATATCGACCTTATCCAGAGCCTAGTTGATCATATCATTGTATGCCACGAGCCGCGGGCACGCAACAATCTTATAAAGCTCTGACTCAGCTATGTCCCGGAAATGATTTTCGGAATCAGGATGAGCATTCTCAAACTCATATTCCAGCAATTCGGAGATTTGAGTCCAAGATTTAATAGAATCTATAGCGTGTGGAGTGGTGTCGGAGATGATATCTCCTTCCTGTGCATCTTCATTCTTCTTCGGTGCCTTTTTCAGTGCCATGACTTTGCGTTTAATTGAAAACCTGTCACAAAAAATGGATGAACGAGCTCAGCTAAAAATGAAAACACAGACGTTTAAAAGTTCATTTTGAATATATTTAAAAATGACAAGAGTGACACAGCTGTCACGAATTTAAGGCTTTTAATGCGAAAGATATATTTTCGAGATACGCATTTAATATCCGTATTTAGGCATCTTCGGGTTTTTAAAGTAAACGAGACACTTACTTAATCGGAAAGCGAAACATGAATGAACACTTAAAAATAATGATTATCATTAATATTGTTTTAGAAACAAGGTTAATTAGTGCTAATCATAGATTAAAGCTGAAATCTTTGCTTTTTGAGATTTCAGAAATCATGATGTCGAGAGGTATGTCGTCGATGAAATCCGATTTCCGAAATTGTGAAATCGCGAAATCGTGATGTTTTAATTAAGACTTAAAACGTTTTTAATAAATTAATTAATTGAGATTAAACCTTTTCGGGATTTTGGGGATCGTGATGTCGAGAAGTATGTTATCGATGAAGTCCGATCCCCAAAATCGCGAAATCGCGATGGCTTTCTTTTTAAAAACATGACTTAACTCATCTTAATTAACTAACTAATCATGATCAAGGCCAAAACATAATTAGTTTGATTTAATGTGAACTCTGGATCAGGGTTTCGTGATTCGGGATTTCGGTAAACATGATGAAAAGAGATGTGATCTCACTGAACTGTGAATCCTGAAATCCCAATATGATTATTTTAACTCTTTACCCTTCATATAAAAAAATTAATTAATCTGTGTTTTAACTAAGAATTCAACGTTTCGGGAAATCGGGGATCGAGATTTCGCGATTCGATTTACATCGAAAAATTTGTTTGTAGTAAACCTCGAATCGCGGAAATTCTTTAAGCTTAATTTTAAAACCATAAGTTTTTTTTAAAATTTAACACAATTTAAATAATTTCAAATAAAAAGCGTTGAGAGTCTTATAATTTTTGTAATCCTTTTTTCCTTTTATTATCCAAGTAATTAAAAACTTTAAGAAAAAGGTATCGTGTGCTTAGGATTGATAACGAAACTCGTGATTTGTGAAAAGCTGAAACTTGAAAAAGAAAAATTTAGGCCTTAGGGATAAAAATTTAAGAACTGCTTCAACAACGATCACCGATTATCCTTCTTTGTACTCTAAATCGAGAATACAAGCAAACTTATATCGATTTCCTCATGTGTGGAATCACAGTAGTTGAGCCATCCAAAAATATGAATTCTCAATTATGTTCTCATCTTTTGCAACACGCTCATTTGGTTAGTGGAATTTCCCTCAATTTCCCCCAAAATCCCATCTTGAAATTCAATCCATGCATCATGGATCTTCACAATTCCCTATGCCCAGTCCATAGTTCAGTTTTCTTCAGGTTCTCTAATATTGCATGTGAAACCCACCCAACACTTCTTTGGGAGAGAGATGGTATACTGTTGAATAATAAAGACACATATTTTTTACTAGATATATTGAATGGACGAGTGGTCCAAATCGGCTAGCTTATATTTGATCAACTCAGTCAATGGGTGTTTATTCCTCTTATGCTTGCTTTGATGCATATTTTAGTTGTCCACTCTGAAAATGAGATTTTTGCTCAGATTGTATATAATGATGTTATTGAAACTGAAAACTGTAGATTTCTTCTAAATCGTTAACATCTTGGGTGAAGTCCTTACAAAAATTATCTTTGATTACAACCCACCCTGCAAGGAGTCCTTGCAGAACGTATCACTCATTGCAACCGACCATGTGAGTTCTTGGTTATATAGGAAAATCTCGGTGGTCATTTTTGCTAAGAATATGAACCACCAAAGGAAAGGCAAGTGAGGCGGGTGGGATATGGAAGAAATAATAAAATTTCAGAGAGAATACACTAAGGCTCTTGGTATGGAAGGGTGTTGAAGACTACAAGTAAATGTGTTGAAGTATCCTTATTTTGAATAATCCTAAGAATTCTTATCTTATTTATGTACAAGTGTAGGTTATCTTTTAACCCTGAACTCAATATCTCATGCATAGAGAACCTCATTACTGGCATACCTGGATAAGCTATCAACACAGTGTTGATCCTATTTTTGTTAAATTGTGTGCACAAGGTTTTCACGTAGTGATCGTGTTGTATTATTTTTTTTAAAGAAATAATATACATACATAATAACCAGGACAAGTTTCAAAAAATGAAACACAACAACATTCAATCTCTCATCAATGAGACTTTGTTCCTAGCATCAATGAGATCAGTATGCCCTCTATGTATTCCATCAAGAAACTCATTTCTTACATGAATACTAAAGAAAATGGTTATGAAATACATGCTTATATTGGGCTTGAATTCTAACTTGATGAACATGTTCTCATGGCATCTCTACATGCTCTGCACCTGAAATGCTCCTATGTGGTAATCCACATGCTCTACACGTGCATAGCATTTCTACATGCTCTGCACGTGTGCATTCCTATGTGGTAATCCACTTGGTGTTTTTCATGCGTCTCAATTTTAGTGTATATGATGAATTTATAATTAAGTCAATAAAATAAAAGTCTCTCGATATTTTTGGCCCAGAATGATATAGTTCGTTTATTTTTAAATAGTGTGATTGTATATTTATTCATACTTGTATCGAACCTCATGAATATTGTCTCGTACATTTTCTATTCAATCTGATGGCGCTGGCAGACTTACCTATGAAACATCGAATGTCACATGTTTGGATCTGATTATTATCTTGTGAAGAAATACTTGTCCTCATCGATTAATCTCATAGAGGTCGATGGTTGTAACTTCGGACTAGACCTTTCTATTAAAAGCAACGATCTGGCTCTTCATTTCTAAACTTTTCCATTTCAAATGAACAAATTAATATTGGCCAAAAAAACAACTACATATTCATTGATGTTGACATTGATAATAGTGGCATACTCGACCAATGTTATTCCAGACAAGAAATCAGCACTTAACATGGAAGTATTTAATAGAATATGTATATAATTATTTATAAAAGAATATATATATATATATATATATATATATATATATATATATATTTTGCAATGTTGGAATGAGATATTACTTCATTTGCAACAATACTTGGAATTTTCATGAGACAAATTACCATAACTACCACATATACTTTATGACAAGGCACATTAAACTATGGACTTTCATGCAAACAGAGTTCCAAATGTTTCATTGAATTATGAAAAGTTCTAAATATTATTGAATTGCATGCAAATAGAGTTTCAAATGTTTTATTGAATTAAGTAAACTTATAAATGTTTTATTGAACTATGTATGAACTAGTTGTTTTGCAACTATCTCTCTTGTTTTATACCTTGTCAATAATGAACAATATTGGGAATAAATTTATTTTTTGTCTATACATATAAACCCATCACATGTTTTCAATTTTAGAAATAGCTTGGTTATGTGAAAGAATCCATATATTGTCACTTCTCATCACTAGTAAAAAATCAACCAAGTTGACAACACCTCTTAGATTTTTTCCATACGCAATTACAAATGATGTTTTTCTATCAAGTTATTCACAAAACTATTTTATTCTAACTCATCATGTGCCAAAAATAAATCCCACTTTTTGGCTTAACTCTTTACAAATAAATTAAATCCCACTATTTTGGCTTAACTCTTCACAAATAAATTAAATTAAAGTTTGATCCTTTGTATATGATTTGTTTGTGGATCACATTTCTCCCCTTAGCTAATAATTATAGATCTTAACCTTGTACAATATTTTGTTGCAAACAAACCATCCCCCCACCCTAATTCCCACCAATGACCCTAGTAGCGGCCCTTTCATGGAATAAATTTCGCCTCCTGAGAATTATGCCCCTCCACCCATACGTAGCCCTGAAATTGACCCTCCAAAAACCTACTCTCCAGACCATTTCTTTGGCACCGGTTCCTGCATATTGGAGGAAGAGCAGCTGGAAAGGTGCTCCCTTGACAGCAATGGAAGTGGTGGACGCAGAATGAGATGCAGTGGATGTAGCGGATGTTGGGGACATAGCAGAAGAAATGGACGCATATATGAAGGAGGAATCACCTCCGCCCACCCCAATTCGATTTGCAGAAGAGCACCTTCAACTTATCTTTGAGCTGCGGTAAAAAATGGATGACCAGGCCCATATCTAGAATTTCTTGGCACAATGCTTGAACCTCTCGATGGACGTGAAGATGTCTACTCCAGCTAGAAAATGATGTCCAACGTGTGGAATTTTTTTTGTCTCGGCCTATAACGCCCAAGGACGATCGATCCCAAGCTAACACTCTCATGTTTTATGGTTTTATTTTTCTTTAGTCAATTTTGTGGAGAATTAGAATTCTTTGTCAAGCTCTGTAAGGCAGAGCCATGGCCACTACACAGTAGAAAATTCTGATATTTTTTGTTAGAAACGATTTTAGTTACAGTCACAGATACACTTGACTCTGATGGCCACCTGTCCTGGTTTCCCTGCTATGGTGGGGCAGGTGGCATTATATTGACACGTAAATATGTGAATATCAATATACTGCTCTTTTATTTACAAAAAAAAAATGTTTTACTGCAAACATATTTTCAATAAAAGAATAGAAAATGTACAATGGAAAATACACACATTACACATAGATTTTTCCCTTGGAAACCCAAACCAAGAAAACCAACATATTCTATATTCATTCATGCATCATACATTGTTTACAATACAATATACATATAGGAGCTAGCGGAATCTAAAACACTAAATCAATGACATGGATTAGTCAACAACCCTAATTTCTTAACCGAAAACAGGAAACCATCAGCGAAAAAGCATCCATAAATGGACGTGAAAACCGATGACCTCCCAAAAATGGACACGAAAATCGAGGATTTTTTTTTGGGTGGATGCATCCCTTGAAACCCCACGCATGGGGGCTCTACCCCCTTGCAACCCCCCTAAAAACCCAACACAACATAGACACTAGATCTAGTCGTGCAAAAACTATAACACATATCCAACAATAACTAATAGGATTTGAAAAACATGTTCTTGATTTTTGTGGGAATTTTCTTTCTAAATCAATTGCTATAATTTCTCTACCAATTCACACACCTTGGTGTTACCTAAATCTTCATTATGTTGTCCTTTACTGGTATAGTCTATTTCAATTCATTTCCTTTCCTTTTCTCTCTTTGTTCATAATAATCAATATTATATCCTCGTAATCCATTTTTGGATTTTAAAATCCACTTGGTTTACCCTTTCTTCTTCATCAAAGTGATTCCTAGGATATCACTCACGATGAGTCCTAGTCTCTATCAACAATTCCTTTGGATGTGTTATTCTTGAGACTTCAATTGATTTTTAATTATTTCTCTAAATTCCATGAGAGTTATTTCATAGTGACTACTATCATGACCACCTAGGCCACACTTTGAACAAATAATAAGTCTTAATATGCTATAAATGCACATGTTCACTCTATACCCCCATTTTCCAGAAGAAAAAATATTGTGACAATTATTTATACTCCTACTGAATTATGTACTTTTGGGTTGTTTTGTGCTTTATCTATAAAAAATTATATACATTCTAATTGTGTTGATCATCAAATGCTTGGTTCCTCCTTAGGAACTTTGGTTTAAGGATATTTTCAAATTCCTTGGATTTTCAAGATAATTATCACAATATTGATCCACATAATTCTATGTTTTGCAAAAATTGAATCTTGATATCTTTCTAGATTCTCCCCATGTTACCAAGTGTCATTTTTTTTGGTCAAACTTGTCTTGTGTTTTGTCTATTTTGGTTTCTTTCGGCTTCCTCAAATTTGTCTCTAGTTTATGGATTCTTGTGTAATTTTCTTCTTTCTTCTTTTTCTTTTGTATTTTACTAGTTCCTAGTTCACTTTCCATGTGGATTATTTCTTGTTTGCACTGCATCCTTATAGTGTTTTGACATTTTTCCTTACATGTGCTCTAGGTATTTAGTGGTAAAATGACAAAACATTTTATATTTTCCTTTTCTATGCTATCACACTTGAGTTGACCAATAACCTTTTTTAAGTATACTATTATAAAATCATAGGAGATTCAATAGGTAAATATATGGAATAACAACCGTGTTATTTAGAAATTACATAATTATCCTAACTTCATCTCTACATCCCAAAATTTATTATTAGTACTTATTCCCAATACCTTTTTGCAAATTAAATTACCATGTATATTCACCAAATATTGTAAGTACCAACTTATCACAACATTTTTTACACTCCTCATTACTTCTACCTACAATATGTTTGGCTCTAATATTTGACATATGTATCCTATATATGTCATAGAAAATATTATTTATAATATAAGACTTGAGCTTTGAGTAAGGATTATCAAACATGTTCCTTAGGAATTAAGAAAACTATTCCATCTTCAGATCTCTTGATTATGATATTTGTGGTCATTTTCATTGCTTATTGAAAGACTTTCTATATGCTACAAGGATTAGAGATGTATCACTTGATTCTTTCACAAGATTCTTCAATTCCATCAAAAACTCACATAGATATATCTCCTTACATTTCTAACTTTCACATTATATGATATTGGTTTCATAGTGAATATCCCATACACACCGTATTAAAATATATCTATCTAGTTATATTATTTCTCGAAGGTGTGTGAAAGATAAATATGTTAAACATATTTAAATGTGCTCTCAACCTCTACCCATGTCTTGAACAATTCATCTCTTCTAAGTGCCCAATACCATACCAATATTTCATTCCTAAGTGTGTCTTTGAAAATGACTCATTTCTTCTTTTCGATGATTTCATTTTTTCATACGATAAATACTATATGAAAAAAAAGGATAATATTTCTTTGTTAAGACATCAAAATGGTACTCTTGTAATATCGATCATGAAAATTTTATTTGGTTGATCCCTATTATCATATCATTGCAGTATATCCTTTTGTCTTGCTCTATGAGATTCTCCTTTTGATTGTTTATCAAAAGTTTCTTCTTATTCGTATTGGGAGACTCACTTTGTGATTCATTCATTTCCTCTTCATTAGTATATACATTTTCATTGACCTAGGCTTCAGTTAAGTATTGGTTTGATGCATGTTTTTTTCATAAAAAAAATATCCTTGTTTCTTTTATCGGGATTTTCCCAATAGAATTGTTATTGAAGTGCACCTATAGAATATATTCACTCCAAATGAGTAATGATGTAAATCTTTTTTTTTTCAACCAAAAATACAAAATCTCCCCAAATGTAACTACTATATAGTCACAATGCTTTATAGAGTCACATTGCTTTAAACAAAAATTGTGATCATACCATTCTTTCATATTCCATAACACATTGGATTCATTGAAAACTCATAAAAATGTATTTAATATATTAACATAAATATATATATATATATATATATATATATATATATATATATAAAAGAAAGATACCATAACAATTCACATAATACATTGAAATTAGCTCATTCTTCAGATTTATTTATTGATTGTTTGAGATGTATCTCGTCTCTAAGATTTAGGTATACATTGTACTCTTAAATATAAAAATTTCGACACATTCATATACATTGTACTCTATTTTGGTTTCTTTTGGCTTCGTCAAATTTGTCTCTAGTTTATGGATTTTTGTGTCATTTTCTTCTTTCTTCTTTTTCTTTTGTATTTTACAAGTTCCTAGTTCACTTTCCATGTGGATTATTTCTTGTTTGCATTGCATCCTTATAGTGTTTTGGTATTTTTCCTTACATGTGTTCTAGGTATTCAGTGGTAAAATGATAAAACATTTTATATTTTCCTTTTTTATGCTATCAAACTTGAGTGGACCAATAACCTGTTTTAAGTATACTATTATAAAAGCATAGGAGATTCAATAGGTAAATATATGGAATAACAACAGTGTTATTTAGAAATTACATAATTATCCTAACTTCATCTCTACATCCCAAAATTTATTGTTAATACTTCTTCCCAATACATTTGCAAATTAAATTACCATTTATATTCACCAAATATTGTAAGTACCAACTTATCACAACATTTTTTACACTCCTCATTACTTCTACCTACAATATGTTGGCTCTAATATTTGACACATGTATCCTATATATGCCATAGAAAATATTATTTATGATATAAGACTTGAGCTTGGAGTAAGGATTATCAAGCATGTTCCTTAGGAATTAAAAAAACTATTTCATCTTCAGATCCCTTGATTATGATATTTGTGGTCATTTTCATTGCTTATTGAAAGACTTTCTATATGCTACGAGGATTAGAGATGTATCACTTGATTCTTTCACAAGATTCTTCAATTCCAACAAAAACTCACATAGATATATCTCCTCACATTTCTAACTTGCACATTATATGATATTGGTTTCATAGTGAATATCCCATACACACCGTATTAAAATATATCTATCTAGTTATATTATTTCTCGAAGGTGTGTGAAAGAGAAAGGATTATATCATGGATATGCTAGACATATTTAAATGCGTTCTCAACCTCTACCGATGTCTTGAATAGTTCATCTCTTCTAAGTCCCTGATACCATGTCAATATTTCATTCCTAAGTGTGTCTTTGAAAATGACTCATTTCTTCTTTTCAATGATTCCATTTTTTTATACCATAAATACTATATGCAAAAAAAATTAATATTTCTTTGTTAAGACATCAAAATGGTACTCTTGTAATATCGGTCATGAAAATTTTATTTGGTTAATCCCTATTATCATATCATTGTAGTATATCCTTTTGTCTCGCTCTATGAGGTTCTCCTTTTGATTGTTTATCAAAAGTTTCTTCTTATTCGTATTGGAAGACTCACTTTATGATTCATTCATTTCCTCTTCATTAATATATACATCTTCATTGACCTAGCCTTAAGTTAAGCATTGGTTTGATGCATGTCTTTTTCATAGAAAAAAGTATCCTTGTTTCTTTTCTCGAGATTTTCTCAACAAAATTGTTATTGAAGTGCACCTATAGAATATATTCACTCCAAATGAGTAATGATATAAATCTTTTCTTTCAACCATGAATACAAAATCTCCCCAAATGTGACTACTATATAGGCACAATGCTTTATAGAGTCACAATGCTTTAAACAAAAACTATGATCATACCATTCTTTCATATTCCATAACACATTGGATTCATCGAAAACTCATAAAAATGTATTTAATATATTAACATCAAAAATATATATAAGAAAGATACCATAACAATTCACATAATACATCGAAATCAACTCATTCTTCAGATTTATTTATCGATTGTTTGAGATCTATATCAGTAAAGAGACTCTCAGATCGTAGATGCCTGCCTGCAAATTCAGGTGTACAAACCCAAAGTCGATACAGAGGTAACAATCGTAAAGAGAATTCCTATTAATTAAGAGAATTTGTGTTCATTTGTCAAAAATTTCAGTAGATTTAAAGTCAAAATCAGTCAGTCAGGACTGGATCTACAATGTAGAAAGCTTAATAGATTTGGGTAAATAAGTTGGACTTAACAACCCGTCTAGCACCTTCTCTGTCTGATTTTTCTCACATGTTTCTTGACTCTTTCGAGACATACTTTGGACTTAACAGCCCGTTTCCTTTTTCTCCCATATGGGCGACATTCCCACAAACGATGGGATGCTTTTTCTTTCACGTTGCTGCTTGTCTGCAAATCACAGTACAACAGAAACCCTACTAGATTACAAAACTGGATTGCTATATCTATCACGCTGTTACTTGTCTGCACATCACAGTACAACTGAAACCCTACTAGATTACAAAACGTTAGACTCAGAAAATCACATTTATCGAACATAGGTTAAGAATAGAACCTGAGGCGCCAAGTCCCAGTTTGCTCCGTTCCATTCTTGAGCCGGGCGTAACTCTGAACGGCGATATGACTCGACAGTGTCAGTATCAGGGAAGTAGACAAACCAGCTCTCCTCTTTCACGTCAGTACGCAGATTAGCGATGACACCGCACCACCAGCCACCGTTGCAGGAAGCTTCCACTGCATACCCAGCTGAGCAATGTTGAGGCAACTGAATTTTGAGTCTCCCGTCAACGGGTCTCACCTGAACGTGCTCGCTGTGCAGACACAGTTCCACATCCAATGGCCTTTTATCTTCCGTCTCAAATCCATCATATCGTATCTTGCAATGCTGGCCGTCTGTGCAATGCTGGCCATATGTGGTAACGTCGAGGATATCTCCCTCAAACCAAGCACCTTCGAAACCTTCCTCATTGGTGCGCACCTCAACTCTCATGTCCTTAGTAATCTCCATATTTCTAACTTTTACTACGCTGTCAAATTCGATGGATTTCTACCTAAAACATATATGTATTTATAGTTTTTATTAAGATTATGTTAACTATTTTTTATTATTATATTATTAATTTTAATTACCTAGTGGTTTATTTATTATTTATCAATTATTAAGTGGGTTTATTTCATGATTATGATCACATTACATTCATTATCTCCTCATATACCATCTTAAATACTCATTTGCATATTTTATCCTCGAAATATGGAAAAAATATATATAATTTTAACTTCTTAGTGGTTTATTTATTATTTATCAATTATTAAGTGGGTTTATTTCATGATTATGGTCACATTACATTCATTATCCCCTCGTATACCATCTTAAATACTCATTTGCATATTTTATC